>JAECUM010002886.1:0-148573 GCA_016617855.1 Megalonaias nervosa
ATTTTAGAGAACTGGGTGGCCATGAAAAGGACACTTAGGGTTCTTATCCAAAGAGAAAGCTAGCACATGCCACACCGATTCACAGTTCTTATCCAAAGAAAAAGCTAGCACATATAGTTCTTCTCCGGAGAAATCGTTTCATTGTCGGTCCATAAACTACGACCCACCTCAGAGTCCTTTTTATCACTACATGCACCCATTGTTTCCACATAGTTGGCTACGTAATTTCGTTATGGAGTTCACATAGACTGAGGAGTTTGCGTTGAATAGCGTACTTACAAAAATAGTCGAGGACTCCACGCTTGCACAGATCTTGAAAGGTTGTCTTGAGAACAGGTGATACAATGGGACAATGCGCATCATATATAGTGTAGGACCAAATCGAAACGGATTGGAATGTTACGCCGATCAGAATGCGTTTAGAATAATTCGCCGATGAAGCGATGTCTCTCATCCCATCAGAGGTCACTTTCAATCTATATATACGCATTAGCATTCGTTCGATTTACCAATACGGAACAGTACAGGTACGATACCAGTGGGTGCAATGAAAATGAATTACTGAAGTGCGCATGACGCGGACAGATCGCACAAACGGCAGGATACCAATAATGCTACTACCACTGCAGCTGCTGTTGTGGCCAGTATTGTTTTTCCAGAAAAAAGCCCTTAATTTAACTTTAGCTGATTTCCTTTAGTTTTCTCAAGAATGTTTAACTGTTGTGGTCGTATCACAGTCACTTCCTTTTCGATCATTACTAGCGTTTGGTGATTTCAGGGAGAAACAGAAGGAAGAGCTGAAGAGTATTATGCTACGTCAGAACGAAGAAGAACAAGTATTTGTTCAACAGCACCAAAAGCAGCAAGAAGAGGAAAAAAGAAAGTGAAAAATAGAAGAAGAGAACAGGAAAACAATGAAAACTGAACGGAAGGAAGAGAGTGAAAAAAGACACAGACACACGATATCTCTTTTTTCGTACATTCTTGTGAAATCGGAATTACAATGAAATTTCATAACACTACACAAATTTTCTTCTTTATTTCACTGTCTGTCTATTATTGGATTTCTTCACTGACATGGGTTCCACTGCTGCTTGAGTTTCTTTTATATATATATATATATCTTGTATTAGCTACATTGATTGACGGAAATAAAATAATCTTGGTCAATTTTTATGGTAATAATGATTATAACTCTGACTTGTTTAAGAATCTATGACACGGTATTGTTAGTTTTGCGGATTCGTCTAGTATTACTTATGGTAACTGGAAAGTTGTTCAGAACACAGAACTTGATGCTAATAATAATATCCACGATCGAAATCCAATCGCCCGAGCACGAGTTAAAGATATCAGCAATGAACTAGATTTAATAGATCTACGGAGAGTAGTCAATCCGGATGCTCGATTATTTATATGGGGACAGCCCAGTAATCTAAATCTAAAACAAAGCAGATTAGGTTCCTTCCTGATTTCAGAGGACACGTTTTCACATTTCACAAATTCGTATGTTGCTCCAGCGCACAAAACAGACGACTCTGCTATGACATTAACCTTTTCATTACGTTACTTCTCGAAGATCCAGGTTAGTGGAGGTTCCACGCAAGGCTTCCAAGACAAAAAGAAATACACTAATATAGTTACAAACGCATTTTACAGTTAAAGAATATCATTTTGAGGGTGATGAAAATGATTCATTACAGGTAAAGCTAGCATGTAATGATCAGTTCTTGTTTGAAATTTTTCCATCGCTGGACGAGCTTTGCCATTACCTAAAGGACTTTCACAGATCTGGCAACGAGTGGTTGCGTTGAAACTCACGAATGTTTTCATCAGTGATAATTATGATTGCTGGTGAACAAAGCTGTTGTCGATTCAATTTCACTGTAACCTGACGCGATTTAAGAAACATCTCAACTGAGTCCTTACAACGATACAACATTGGTAGTTCAGTTTGACCAAATTGCTATGTAACAAAATCCCCATGGTTGTTGGTCAGCAACTTGTGTTGTTTGACTGAACGTTGAGCTGGACATACCTAGCACTTGAACGTTGAGAGGTTCAAAGACCGCTGAAATGATATAAGGAACATTCATCTTTCGTTGCACTGAGGTGAATTTGAAATCTTTTTTACCTGGTTAAGGAATTATTGTTAGCCACGGCTTTTCACTGATCCCACCTCAGTAAAAGTCATATTCGGTGAGCAGTTGTTGGGTGCTAATATACGCATGCAGCGTCTGCATGGAAAAATCTTATGCGCGTGTTTGCTGTGTTGGCTGAGCAACCGAGTAAAATTCTTTAACCATACGCAGCCAGTGCGATCCTGACTCCGATTCTTCTATATCACAAAAGAATACATAGCTAAAATCAACAAAAGCCTAAGATGCTTCAGATATAGAGTGCTATTTAGTCGGAGACTCTACTTTCTTCCTGCACCATATTATAATATATACATTATTTTTCTATTTGTCTTCGTTGGCCTGCCCTAATTTGTTCTGTTCCATTTCTAACATCACTCCAAAGTTAACTAATTTATCAGTGTGCTGAAAGTATTTCTCTGCAAATGCATATAGCATCATTTGTATCTCTTTGATAAATCGATATTATGCACTTGCACTCAAATTATATAGCGATCAAGTTTCTCTGCCACAGACGTTATATCCTAATTATTTGGTAGTTTAATGTCATTTCTAGAAACCTCAGTAAACTCTCTCAAAATATTATCAGTGTCAATTTGAGTTTTGATCATTATATACCACAGTAATTCTTTATTATAAAAGGAAATTTCTCCATCCAAGCTGTGATTTTGAATTAGTTCTTGAAATTTGGTTACACTACTAATTGTTAGCATGTGAAGCTTTATAGCCAACTAATGTGAGCAGTTTAAATCAGTTTCAGATAGTATTCCAAGATTATGCGTGCCACATATCCATTACTGATATCGACCTTACAATCAGTAAATTTTACTTCCAGTCACCAGCTGGACATGGTAGTCTCCATATTTATAAAGAAAAGTTTTGTCCAAACCTTAGTTTTGAACAAGCGATCTTGTGTCCGACTGTACTGTGCATTAGTTGTCACAGCTATGTCTTGTGTTGAGAATGTAAGTGAAAACGACATATTTAGCATCAAGAAATCGTTTGGAATACACATGATGAGCCAACATAAAAATGAGCCATTACTGTTTACTCCTTGTGTAATGGTAAGCATAGATAGTTATTGTAGGCTAACTGGATAATTCCAGCTCGTTCACACAAAATATTCAGTTATTTTTCATATTTGCAAAAACTGTTCTGACCCAGTGTAGATTAAATCAAAATGGCTTATCTATCTCTGAATTTAAACACATGCAACATAAACCGTTTTGATACAATCTGCAGCAGCTGTGGATGATGTAATCATGCACCAAGCTTTATATAGCCTGAGAAGTATTGATCGATTCAGCACTGCTGGCTGCCCAGTCTCCATATACAGCATACAGAACATGTATATGTTTTGACTACTTTCATGCATTATTAATCCTTAGCTTGTGCATTTCAAGTTTGTTGCTTGCTTGCTAAATCATGTGGGGTAGATGTAGTGACTTTGGGTCAGGACCCATAGGGAAAAAGAATCCCAAATCGGCATTTTAATACTACCTGTGATGAAAAATGGCAACAAAACCCACAAAGCCTTCACCCTGAGAAAAGTTTCATAGAACAATTTGAGAACCGGGATGTGATTTTCTCCATGTCAACTGCTTTCTTCATCTTGCCAAGAGCTATATAAAACAATGTGAGAACTGTGATGATTTACACCATAACACCTGACTTATGAAAAGAGTAACACAAAATCTTCAGCACAGAACCCTAAAGCCAAAGCCACTACCATCGCATTCACTGAGGTTTTCACTCAGCAGGATGGACAGTAATACCAGCTTGTGTATGTTTAGGTAAGAACATTTAGAAACTATGGCAATATATGGCCCAGTTGAGACAAAGGCAAATGTCAATACAGTAATAGATAGACAAATGGGCATGGATTGGCAAAAGTATATTTCTGTAGAATTCAGTATCTGAGAATCTAAATTGAATACTTCATAAACAATCCACAAAATATCAACAATAAAGGTGTGTGAGTACATACTAATTTTATTCAATACTTGATTACAATATAAAGAGATCATATCACATGCACAAATACAAGTACACAAAACATGTAGCAGATTACTTCAGTTTAGGTTTGGATTAGTTTAAATTTATTAGGCACCAGGTTTGTTTAAAATCGCATTTTTTTTTCAAACTGAGATTTGGTGGGATTTTTCTTCTTACTACATTGGATTGGGTTTGAAGCATTTGGACTGAACAACATACATACAAAGGATAGATGCCATTTACGGAAAGCCCAAATAACCATAGGTGTAAAACTAAGAACATTTTGACTTAATATTAATTATTCTTCTTACACTATCTGTATTGGTGAAAATCCAAACATTGTCTGAAGTACAAACAAGATAACGTAAAATCTTAATTTGAGGAGCTAGTTTCAGAAATTTAGTGAAACCTGGGCCAGGGATACAATTTTCTAGATATAAAATTCTGAGTGAAGTGTAATCAAATTAGGTCATTGGAAGCAACTAAAAGGTTGCTGGAAACTTACAGTGAACAAATCAGACATTGGATACATACTCAAAATGATTTAATTTAAATAAATTCAGTTTTAAATAACAATTATTATTTAGTTAATGACTACTATGCTATCTAATTTAATATATCTTTATTACATATATGTAACACATGTAATAACAACTCATGACAAATGATATAACACACAAAGAGAAAGGTTTGATAACTGAAGTATCTGAATGTATTGGTAAAACTATTCTGCAATTTCAAATAAAATAAAATTTCAATCTTTTTGTTGGCCATGATATCAACCATTTTATTCATTTCATGTATTTCAGCTGAAATGAATGCCTTTGTAAAATCTTCTATTTTACATCTAAATCATACTCAAGTGTTGAATAGCTTCTCAAAAAAAAGCCAATCTACAATTCTTGGATGTTCAGTTCTTTAATATAATTCAGTTACTGCCCTTCAAAGAGGTAGCACCATGAAGAATTTTGTGTCCCTGAGCTTTATTTTATTCTTTCATTACTAAACCAATCTCTATACTGTTATCAATATCAATGTCTGCTGATAAGTCATGTTTTATTTACACTTTATGAATTTGAGTATTTGTCTTTTTTTAAAACTGTATAAATTAGAAAACAATTACACAGGATTTTAATGAGTCCTATGATGCATCATCTCTTTAGATAATTTCATTTAAATGTAAAAACTATGCCTAGGATTTTAAGCCACAAAAAACAAAGAACCATAATGTAATTATGCCCTTTGTGCAAAACTCCAAAATATATATATATATATATATATATATATATATATATATATATATATATATATATATAGTGTATAATTTATGTTTAAGAAAATTCTTTCATCCCATTTTCTTACTAAATTTATTTTTTTAATTTTTATTTCCTGTGTTTCTTCTTTTGTTCTTATATTGTGTATTATAAAGTATAACACTTCTTTGATAATATTAAATAATTAATTTTGGGGGATTTTATTACTTTATTATGACACGAATATCAATAACTATAAAATAAAGAACCATGCTTCTTAAAACATACAAATGGCTATGGACACTGGAAAAAAATTTTAATTTGATTGACAGGATGGAACTACAATATATAAATTGCTATGTTGCCAATGTAATTTATGGAATCTAACGTACAAAGTGTGACAGAATTGTATATACTGATGACACAATCAATACATGATAGCAAACGCATCATCATATCAGTTCTGAAACATCTCATTACCAATAGGCACAATATAAGTCATGATAGGACTTAGAGTTGAGAAAAAAAAGAATCAAGTAACAAAAAAAGGATGATGAAACAAAATGAATTAGAATGAATTATAAATTGTATGCTGCAGATCAAAATGGATTCAATATAAAAGCTAATTGATCATTATTATTCTTGGCAAAATTCTTACTCTTCACATAATTTATTTAATTTTTATTACTGAGACTGGATGATGTTTTGATGTCAACAAGTACAAACTGCAAACTAGAATAAACTATAAATGCCTTGATAAAGATAGCTGTGGATATTAAAAAGTGGAAAAAATAAAAGACTTAACAATAATAGTAATTGTAATTAATATGAACTAAGTTTAATATAAATTAGTGTTATTGTTGTTGTTGTCAGACTTGATCATTATAAAATAAAACCATTGTTTACTAATGGCATTTAGGAAACAGTTTGAAAAAAAAAATGAAAATCCATAAAAATGCCTTCATTAAAAAACGTAACTACAATAGCAAAAACTTTCTCCTTTATAAACTGAAGGTGGATTATCATGATAGCTTAGTATTATGGGCTTACATCATGCAGGTTATTCTTCTTTTAGAAATGACAAAGCTAATGTTCATGACTCTTTGGCAAAATTTTCTACCTTAAACAATTTAGCTTCTATCTCAATAGACATAAATGATAACAAAGGCTAAATTGTTACATAACCATGATTGTAAATCCATGATACAGCTTCTCTTTTAATTTGAGCAATAAAATGAAGGCAGAATTAAATAAAAATGGTTATTTTACAAACATTGTGTGAAACGACTGAACACAGAATACAGAGTGGTTGTGACTTGTATGACCAAAGAAACTCACACATTACTCTTGTATATCACTAGATGGAGTGAGTGCACTAAGAGATATGTGGACTCACTTTAAATTGCTTACTGGGAACTTGTTTGAATCAGAGAACCAAAGTTCAAAGGCATTGACTTTTTTATTATTTAATATTAATATTTAATTAGTACGTTAATGATAACTGAATGAGTTCCATTCAAACAAACTTTAAATGATGCAGTAGTATTAGGAATTTGTTTTTACAATGAATGATATGGCTCAAAACAAATTAGCATATCATGATATGACAAACTACACTCTGATCACCAGGTCTATCATATGTACAAAGCAAATCAGCATATCACAATGAGTATAAGCAACTATAGACTGATCCCCAGTTTAATATTGTCTTGTAGGACTCACAATACTGATTATATAAAAGAATAGGAACCAGTCTTGAAATGAGTGTTGATACAACAGAGTATACATGGGTTTGGCTGACCTGGATTGGTCGATAATAAAAGTAAAATCTTTTGAGAGTTTATCCTCATAGTAACTGAAACAACACATGACCATGTTTTATTGACGGAATTTCAGTCCCCGGTCACCAAAAGACTTGAGTTGGGAATATTCCTTACTGCAAATAGTACCTGATTCTTTGGTGCAGAATTATGAACACATGTTTCAAACACATACAGATAAAAAGATACTGCTACTCATGTGGTTATATCTACACATAAGATAGCATCATGGATATGTCTATACTGATAAATACAGATCTGATCATCATAAATTTAAAGTTACAAAATGTTTAATGTCATGGTGTTTCCACAGGTTTACTATAGAAGTTGAGTTTGTAATGTGAGTCCTGTGCACATCAGCATATCAAGATGAAAAAAGTCAAGCACAGACTGATCATCAATCTGTGACAGCCTTATACTCGTTAGCTTCTTGAGATAATAATAATGGAAAAAAAATCACAAATACAGACTAATCACCAGTCTTTTACTGCCTTGTCATCATATCATGATAACTTACTACAACATAAATTTTAGGTCTATTAGTGTCTCCACACTGTAACATAATATGAATAAAATCAACAATAGACAGACCACCATATCCATAATATCTGTACAAATCAGCATATTATGATAAGAAAGCAAGTACAGACTAATTGCCATGTCTGTTAATTTCTGTACACAAGTCAGTAAACTGAGAACATAAATGCCTAAGGCAATAGATCAAATAGGGAGCTACAGTACTACCTGATACAAATTGGCCTATCATGAGAAGAAAAAACAAACACAGACTAATTGCAAGGTCTGTACAAATCAGTGTGTTACAGTTTGTACAAATCACCACATCTTAATTAATAACACAAAGATGCTATACAATGTAGCATCAGTATATAAAGATTAAGGACACGTACACCTTGGTAGACAGGTCAAACAGAAAGGTCAATTACTGTCTGAATAAATCAACATACCACAAAAATACCTACCAACTAAGTACCTGGTCTATTACAACCTGTACAAATCAGCATAACACTATAAAACACACAAGTCTGTCAAAAGGACTAGCACTCCACTGGCCAAAATGAAATTTCAGGAAATAAAAATAAGACCATTTCTTATTTTTAACTGACGAGTGGTGGAAATACCATATATTTTCCACAATCAAGATTTTCAAACTAACCATATTGGCAGCCATATTCAATATAATATTGGCACCATATCATCCAAGACCAAAACATAAGTCTTCACAGAAAACTCCAAGTGGACCTGACCATCCAGTAAAGATTAGTGATAACTGATAGCATATATATACTGAGATTTCAAGATGGCTTCCATGGTGCCCATAATGGGTATCAGATCAACATCATTTTTATTTAGGACAAACAAGACATCGTAAGAAGTCACATGAAAACCCCATGTTCAATATTGTTGATATGGCTTCTGTTTAATGCACGTATCTTCTTGTTCTGACCAAGTAAAAATTGGCTTGGCCAAGTAAAACTAGTCTTAAAAATGCTGGTGACCTGAAGAAAATCATAAACTTATGACGTTAAAGGCTACGTGTGCAACTGCAATTTCTTGAGTCACAAATAATGGGTCCTTTTATATATTTATTTAAAGAGCCATGTATTAGAACATAACATGTTCATGGTTTAGACACATTTTAGTATCCAGCTTGCATTTGGATCTTTAGTAAAATGTAAGCAGTGTAAGTGAAGTGTATTACATTGAGTGTCTTGAGGACTTATATGAGTAACACTTGCAAAATATTTGTCCCAGGGACAATTGCGTGGCAGATTCTTTAGGATAGCTGCTATGGTGGCCATATTGGTTGTATAAGCTGCACTATTTTCAATTAAGGACAAGCTAGACACCATAAGAAGTTTTTAGTGAAAACCCCATGTAGAAAGCCATTCATTCACAAGGAGCATCAGCACCATTTTCATTTATGGCAAACTAAACATCATGGTGAACATGTCATTATAATACAACAGTCTGTTGACAAGGTGTATAAGTGACACGAGTATTAAGATGAGTGCTGTAGTGGCCACACTGGATGTTTCAGCAAAAGCAATATCATTCAGATCTAACTAGACCATGTGATGAATCTGAGTAAAGTTTGATGGAAATCTTTCCAACAATTCAAGAGAAGTAGGGATACTGATGTGTCAGATGAAGGACAGCAGGATATCTGCCAAGTTCTGCCAAGTTCTTGTGGTCTATGACCACACAGCTAAAACAAAAACACTACAGGTTAATTGCAAGAGCTTCTTACAGAAAGTGCAAATCAACATATTACAGGTAAAATGGCAACCACAGACTGATTGCCAGGCAATTACTGCATGTACAAACCAGTATGATGACCAAGAACACAGACAAGACAGCATATCATGCTAAGAAGTGAATAATTCCAAGCTCTCTTACTGCCTGTACAAATAAGCACATCAGTATAAAGAGGAAAATAAAAAATAATATACACTAATTGCAATGTATATTACTGTCTGTACAAATCAACATATGACAATAATAAAAATATGAACTAAAGACTAATTGCAGCCTGTAATACTGCCCATACAAATTAGCATATCATGATAGTAAAAAACCCACAAAACAAGAACTACAGATTAATTGCAAAGTATATTACTCTTTACACAAATTCACATATCACAAAACTAAACACAAAACTATAGACCAATTGCAAAGTCTCTCACTGCTAACACAAATCAACATATTATGACAAAATAATTATCTATTGACTAATTACAAGGTCTATTATTGCCTGTAAAAATAAGCATATCAAGACAATAAATCCATCTGTACAAATCGCAAAAGCACAATTATATATATATATATATATATATATATATATATATATATATATATATATATATATAGATATATATATACATAAAACCATGGAAAACTCTGGCATGGAAGAGCATGGCATATTTGGACTAATATTGCAGGCTCCCGTTCCAGGGTAGGCTGGAAAACCATGGGAAAATAAAGGCATGGAAAAGCATGGAATACTGGCATGAAAAGCCCCAGACAATTCTAGCATGGAAAACCATGGAGTATTTGGAATAATATTTCAGGCTCTGTCCAAGGTAGGCTGGAAAAGCATGGAATATTGGCATGGAAGACCATGGACAATTCTAGCATGGAAAACCATGGAGTATTTGGAATACTATTCCAGGCGTTGTCCAGGATAGGCTGGAAAACCATGGTAAACTCTAGAATGGAAAACCCTGGAAAATTCTGGTATTGGAAAACCATGGAATATTGCATGGAAAATCTTGAACATTGGCCTCGGCAAAACTGTAATGTTTGGCTGGAAGACCATGAAAATGTTTCATGAAAACAAAAGATTTCTTTAGAAAATAATTTTCATTTGGCTGAGACCATGACAGGATCCCCATTACATCTATTAAAATCATATACTATTACGTGAAAAACTAGAATATTAGCCATCTGAATTACATTCAGTGCTCAAAAAGTCTGATAGCCCAATGCCCTGGGTGCCCGTTGACTGTGAATGCATTGATCATGCTCATGAAATGATGAAATTTAATTTCAAGATGTTGGAAGACTGGTAAATTATTAATATTTATCCCCATGAATGCCTCTTTCCACGTACCTCTACTGCAGCAGTAAACTTTAGAGTACAAATTGAAACATAATTATTGTGATCTATGAATGGGGAACAGATTGGCTCTGTTACAATAACTAGTGCTCACATGGCTTTAACATACATGTGATTCTAAAAGACTATTTTGGATACTTCTGTGCCACAAACCAGCCAGAACCAGTGTAGTGGAGACAGGAACTGTTCCAGCAATTGTTGCAATGATGTGTGGCCACATAATGTCATTCAGGCTAGTGTGCATACATGACAAGCTGTCAACTGATTACTTTCTTGCTGTAATCTTAAGAATTTAAGCCAAATGCAGGATTTTTTTTCAGGCATTGTAAGTAATAAAATGGTCAAATGTGGTTGTGTTGGTTTTTGAGACTTTGATTAAAGAAATTGGCTGACCTTGTGATAAGAAGGAAAGACCAGCTAAAAATGATTTTGGTAAAAACCTTGCACAAGAAGTCTGATCTATTTTTTAGTCTTGTTTACTTGCTATTGTGCTCTCAAGATTTTTGAAGTTAAAGGTTATTGAATTCAGCTGTGCCTAGCTTACTCATACACCAATGAAATAAACTAAGTGGCATCCACGAACAACTTCAAAAGTGTAAACGGAAACTGGATATAAATAAAGACATGCTTCTGATGCTAATGAACATAAACACTGTTTATCCACCGAGTAAGACAGGCATTGTTAGAGCAATTAGACAATGGCTGATCTTAGGACATGGAAGGAAACATTGCTTTGGGTGACATTTTTTTTGAGATTCAAATAAACACACAAATCAAATGAATCAATTTATTATGATTTTATTTTCATTGTTTAATATCTGAAGTGAAGTAATTACACCGATTTTTAAAAAGTAATACTGAAACGGGGGCAACTTTGGGCAATAGAAATTGCAGTCAGGGCTTGTGGAGTTTGATTTTATTTTCATTGTTTAATATTTGAAGTGAAGTAATTGCACTGATTTTTAAAAAGTAATACTGAAAGAGGGCAACTTTGGGCAATAGAAATTGCAGTCAGGGCTTGTGAAGTTTAAGTCAGGGCTTTTATTTTTTTAAGTCTCCTGAGCCCTAGGAGCCTGTGTCTAAAAAAATTGTCTTTCAGCACAGTCACATTTAACCACCTCTTCTAAACAAATCCTCACAGAATAAAATCCTGCATTCTCCCCTGCTATTTGTATTATTTAGTTACCATCCACTGAAATAGATTACATCAACATGTACTACACTGTGTTATCCTGAACAAAAATCTAACTATTTACGTATTTGGCAAAAACATTTCATTTTTTAGTTCAACATTCAAAAATCACTTCACAAGTCTTAGAAACATCTGTAAGTGTTATGCATGGTCATCCTTTAAAGAAATCCTAAATTTTAGCTCTACCATCCATTTTGCAAGGGCTACATGACAAACAATTGGTACTTTAGGCTATATCCATAAACAAAATGAAGCAATGAAAAGTTATAAGAAATAACAACAACAACAACAATAAAAATAAAAGTTCTTCAAAGGGATTGATGTTCTACTGGTCAATTTCTTTCCCAGGAATTCAAGACAAGACCATTTCTGATATTCTTCAATGATAACAAGATTTCCAAATTATCTGCTGTGGTACTCATATTGGATGTCAGCTTGACACCATTTTCATTAAGGACAATGTAGTCATAATCAGAAGTCTTTTGGTGAAAACCAGATGTCATAATGATTATTCATTTTGGAAGAGTACTAACAGCAAGAGTTTTAGGTTTCGCATATTGACCCCTGGCAAATTTCTTAACTTAAGGGTGTGGTGTGAGTTTTTGAGCTATTATCATGTAATAATCAAAGAGATGGATATGTTTGTGAACTAGGTGTTTCTGGCTTGTGTTGTTCTTGAAATTGATGTGAGGCATATCCACCTCCCATAGTCACTGTACAGTATGTAGCCACTGAAATGACAATAGTTGGCTAGGAAGTGGAGCTAGCCACCGATAGCAGTGGACACATGGGTTCAAGGCAAGTAGAATATCTAAAAAATGGCTTGGATGACAACTATTCTGAATTGCATCAAGCTATTTAGTAGACAAGTATCACCCAGGGAAAGGGCTTGCGTTTGCATTGTGAGCACCACATACTGTCAAAAATGGCCTCTGGATGTGAAAAATGCATCGATACAATAGTGGTTGGGGTGCATAAATATTTTATTCTAAGAACTTCAGTAGACTTGTCAGGTCAAGTGTGTGGTATGATTATGTTGTGCTTCATAATACCTATCCAAAAAATAAGGACCTCTTTGACCTCACTCATGTATTATTTTTTTATGAAGTCTTATATTAGGCAACATTAAATTTGCACATAAAAACTGGCCCCTGCCCCCTTAAGACAGTCATCATGGCAGCCATGCATACAGTATGGCTGCCATGATGACTGTCTTAAAGCTCTTTGAGGGAATTTTTGGGATGTCAGATTTGCACCATTTTTATTTAGGATCAGCAAGACATCATAATAATATTTTTGTGAAAATTCCATGTTGATATGACCCCCCATTTAGGAAATGCTATAACAAGATTTTCAGGATGGATGCTATGTGGCCATATAGGATGTCAGATTGGCACAATTTTGTGTAGACTAAATATTATTTATTTTTCAGGATGGCTGCCATGGTGGCCATATTGGAATGTTAGACTGACACCATTTTTGTGACTAAATATTATTTCACACACGTACATATAAGGCAGACATACCAAAATCCATAATCAGTCAGGTATAGTACAGTTTTAGTTCAGTTCAGCAATTTTATTTGAAACTGCTTTGTCTTTCAATGAATTTAAGGAGTTTATCACCAGTTAGAATGACATTACTATTTTTAATCACATTCAAATTATTTTTGATTAAAAATAGTATAGACTCTACTACATCTGGACAACTTTAAGCACTGAAGCAGAACCTACCCTGCAAAGAAAATCAAGGTCATGTTAATTGTTTAATGCTGACTGAGCTCTTTAGAAATCCAACCAGAATCAATTAATATCTTGAATTTTTTCAGAATTACTTCTGATCACAACAGTATAATCCATGCCAACAAACTTTAAATACTGAATCAACTGACCCTTCCAACGGAATCAAAAGACAGTAATTGTTGATGCTGCTTGAAATTATCAAATAAATGGTCTTTCCCTGCTTAAGCTAGTTCACCGCAGAGGCAGTATTACCATAAATATACTACACTAGAAGCAAGGTGTGAAAAAAATTGAAGAATTTGCATTTTTCAATAGTAATTTTGTGCATGCAGGAGATCTCAGTGAGTGGCATGAGAGATGGAAGACAACTCTCATCATGGGAAGATAACCCTCCCAGCAGGAAGGTCTCAGATATTAGGTTGTTAAAAAAGCATACGAGTTGTAAGTATATGAACTTAATTAAAATAAAGATGACTTGAATGTAATATTTTTAATTAGTTGCATCCCTGTACAAAAATTAAATTTTGCAAAGAATACATCCTTCTGCCATATCATTAAATGTCTCTTTAAATTTAATTCATTGAAAGATGAATTTTCCACCTTGATTCATGAAATCCACATTGCTTCTGGAAAGACAAAGTTGAACACAAGCTTGATATGTTAGATACTATAAAGAACTTTCAAACAAGTTTAATCAATACTGACATAGCTAAATTTTTATAACTCATAAGTAGTTTTTAATTTAATTACCAAGGTCATATTGTTGCAACATAAACCTTCAATGAAAACTGTGTTAAATTTGCTGACACAGTTTGTATATATATATTGCTTGAAAACATTACTGTTTAGCTTTTGCTTGTGTGCATGTAACACAGCTTTAACAATCTGTCATATTGCTACGATGCCTGCAGCGTAACAGTTTATAGTGATGTCTAGCACTAGGCATCATGCCACAGACATATGGCAACATGTCCCACCCAGTCACATTATCCTGACACCAGGCTGACCGGTCCTAACACAAACCTCTTAATGCTGAGGGCCAAGCAAGGCAGCTGCTAGTACCATTTTTACAAGTTGTTGGTATGACTTGGCTGGGGTTCAAACAAGCAACCTTCAGCATCCAGGGTTGACACTAACACTTAGGCCACCAGTGCAGTTTCCCCTTCTGAAATCAATTGATGCTAGAATTGATGAATGACCCTGTAATGTCAAGGATCAAGCACATGAATGCAGTTAGCACATTTATGGCAAGAATTTACACCCCCACCCCTCTTTTCCCCCATTTTTATGCAGACTGGTAGTAAAACTTGTACAGTACATCACTTAGTGAAAATGAAATGGAAAACCACTCTGTCAAAACAAAAAAGAATTATAATATTAAGAACTGCAAATGGTATTGTTCAAGGTCTGCTGAGAAAAAGAAACAAACAACCCTTCCTTCAAATGCAATTATATGGAGTGAAAAAGAGAAAATCAGGTTTGAGCAGATGTAGTTTTTATCAAATGAAATATGTAATTCCATATGTTGAAATGCTCACAAACTGATTTTGTATTCTAAATACATATCTCCTCCATTGCAAATTTGCAATCCTCCAACCCACCTGGTTGTGTTGTGTCCGACAGCATTACACAGGATGATGGGTGATATATACACTGCATATATGATTTAAACTGTATAGTCATGTTATCTAAAGAAAATGAGTGGTCACAAGTGTATTCCATATTGTATCGCTTTTAAAACTATGATTCATTGGTATACAATCTAGTAGACATTGTTAATGAGACTCCTTCCAGGATCAGAAACTCACAAATCTTAAAATTGGATTTACACAAAGCCAGTACTAATGCTTCAGATGCATATTCAGACTGTGCAAACCAGTTATTGGTGTCCTTCAAATGCTGCACAACTTTCATAACAGACTTCAGAGATGGCCAAGAGTCCTTTACAAGATGCAGCAGGTTCTCCATTGTAGGCAAGATTCCTTCTTGAATCAGCAGATCACAAACATCATGCATTGCATACACATAAGCCTCTTGTAAAGCAACAGATGCACACTCACAATGAGGATCCCAATTTCCTTTGTCTTTCAAATGATTTATTGTTTTGCTAATAGCTTTAATAGATCCACAAAACACGACACCAGGTAAATTCTTCATTGTCAGTAAGACTTTCTCATGGATGAGAAGATTACAAACATCATAATTCTGTTTCCTGAAGGCCAGTTCTAATGCATCAGAAGCAAAATGAGATGTAGGATCCCAGCTGTTAGTTTCTTTCATTAGCTTTGTTAGCTTCTCAATGAACTCATTTGACTGACTGTATATAGCTTCGGGTTTTATATTCATGTTTTGTGAGATTTTTGCCTGGAGCAGTGTTTTCACCAAAGCATTTTTTTGTATATAAATAGTTGTCTTTAATTCTTGTGTTACAAATGTTGATGGGGGATCCCAAGCATCACTGTCTTCCAAATGCTTCAGTGTTTGAGTAATAAACTCGGTTTGTTTCAAATGCTGTGCTGCTTTTCTGGATGCCCCTAATACTGCATCAAGAATGTTTTTCATTGTGAATGAAACACCCTCCTGGAAAAGCTGATTAGAAACATCATACATGTGATTTACACAGGCAGACTCCAATGCCATAAATGCATGACATGATTTCGAATCCCAGCTGTTGGTGTTCTTTAAATGCAGTATTGCTTTGGTGACAGACTCAACTGATGTTAAAGAGCCGACATCATTCGATGCACCTATCACACATGGTAGATCCTTCATTGATAAGAATACCCCTTCCTGGATCAGCATATCACAAAGATTATAATTCCTGTATCTATAAGCCTTTGCTAATTCTGTAGATATACATTCAAAATTTTGATCCCAGTTGTTGCTTTTTTTCAAATGCTGTATGGCTCTCTTTGCAGGCTCAAGTGAATTGCCAGATCCCTGTATAATATGAGATAGATTCCTCATTGATAATGAGACTCCCTCATGAACCAAGAGATCACAAATATCATAATTGTGTGTTTTATATGCTTCAGTTAATGCCACAGTTGCACAGAAAGAGTTTGGATCCCAATTACCATTGTCTTTCAAATGCTGTATTGCTTTTGGAACAAAATCACTCAATCTACAATTTATCAAATGATGAAGATCATCCATTTCTAATAAAACTCCCTGCTGGATCAATATATCACAAATATCATAGTTTGTTCCAGGTAAATAAGGTATTAAAAACTGTGATAAACAGAATAATCTGACATCCCATTTTCTAGTGTGTTTCAAATGGTGTATTGCTTTGATAACTGAATCTCTTGATCCAGCTTGTAGGATGTTTGGTAGATTTGCCATTGTTAATGTCACTCCCTCCTGTAACAGCTGTTCAGACATGTCATTCCTTTCTCTGATGTGAGATATTTTTAATATTTCTGAGGCAATGTCAGATTTAGGATCCCATTTATTTATTTTTCTCAAATGTTCTATTACCATTGTAAAAGACTCTATTCTTCCTGAGTGATTTATATCAGTTACAATATCCATTGTAAATGGGACTCCCTCATTGACCAGCAAGACACAAATATCATTCCTCTCTCTGAATATAGCATTTTTAAATGCATGTGATGCATAGTTAGATTTGGGATCCCAGTTAAGGCCAAGTTTCAAATGCTGTAATACTTTAGTAACTGAATCACTTGATCCCCAAGAAACAACACATGGAAGATTCTTTACTGAAAAGGTGACTTTCTTCTGAATCAGTAGTTCAAAAAGATCACAGTTATGATTTCTGTAAGCAATTTCTGCAGCTTTTAATACACAGACAGAATCTGGGTTCCATCGGTCAGTGTCTTTCAAATCCTGCAGAACTTTTGTTGCTGCTGCATAAGACCCATCTCCTAAAACAGCCAAAAAAATGTCCATTGTTACTTTCACTCCTTCTTTTAAAAGAAATTCTGCCATATCCAGCTTTTCCACCCTGTAAGCAAAGTATAATGCTTTAGAAAACTGGAGTTCATTTTGGCAGGAAAGGCAACTGTCACTGATCCAAGATTTTTCCCATAGGTTTGCCTGATTACCTTTTTCATGTAGTGGATCCCAGTCATTGCCACGTTTAAGATATTCTACCAACTTCACTAGTGCATCTATGTCACCCTGCCTTACAACACACATGACATGACTGCTGTCTAGTACAATACCATCCTTCAATAACAATTCCACCAAACTCGGATTCCCTGATATAAAAGCTCTACAAAGTGATTTTCTTGCATACTTATTTTGTGGATCCAATGGTCCATCTCTTTTTAGGCTCCCTAGGATTGTTTTAACTCTGTTTAAGTTGCCATGTTTGACAGCATTACACAGACTGATGGGTGATATACAGGCATTCATAGCGATCAGTTTATCTGCTATGTCAAGTTGGTTGTAGTAGAGAGCTAACTCTAGTAGACACTTTTTTTCACTGCACTTCCTGCACTCAGTGTCAAATCTATCATGGCTGCAGATTAGGAATTCCAGAAATTGGTAATAAACTACCTTTGCAGTGTTTCCGTCGCTTTGTAATAAAAGTTGAAGAAAAGTTCTACATTCTCCTTCTGCTAAATTTTGCTCATCTCTATACCATTGGTTGAAAAATAAAAAGTCATAGATTCTGTCACAGTTGCGTAAGTCATCTTTCAGTTCAGTCACAAACTGGTGTTGCTTAAACGCTGAATGTTTGTCGAGTCTACTGTACATCAATCTTCCATGCACACCATCAAGAATTATTCTTTCTGCCAGTTGTCCATAAGCAGAAACAGGTATGAATACATTATGGGAAGTTTTGTCCTTTGTTTCTGCAGCATATGTTCTCTGATTTAAATATTCAGCGTCAGAATATTTAACAACCATCTCTGGAGAACGTTCACCAAGGACACATCCTACTGCTTCCCACACTGTATTATGGGAAAAACTGATTGAAGATTGATACTTTTTAACATACAATCCAGAAAAGTTGTCATAGGACTCTCTTAATAATGTTACAGATGCCTTTTCCTTTGAAATATTGAGGTGGAAGGCCAATTCTATCAATATGCTTTTCTCAAATTCTGGCAAAGCTTCAGGCGATAAATCTTTCTCTGATATGCCACCTGTACAAAACAAAAAAGCCAGAGAAAGAAATCTACTATCTTCCAATCTACTCATATTCACAGAAAACAGTTTCTCTGGTTGTTTGAAGAAATCTGGCCCTTTAACAAATAAACCCTTATCCCCTGCAAAAAATGAACAGCACTGGGGAAAACCAATTAAGCCTTTAAAATTGGCAATGCATTCTTTCTTGTCATCGTCTTGCAATTCTCTTTTTCTTCTCTGAAGCTCTTTATCCAAAATTTTCATTTTTTCTGACTCTAGTAGTTTCTCTGAAGACAAAGTCAATGCGAATTCATCACAAAATAGATCGATCGACCCCAAATTTGGGTAAGCCTTTGCTAGTATGTCAACTCTGGTTGTAATAATGACCTGTAACTTTCCAGCATCCACATGTTCCTGTATGGTTGGTAGATACAAAAGCCATTCTTGCAGACGACTTGGGTCAAGGTCAAATTGTCCAAATATATCCTCCAATATAACAATGTCTACCCAGTCTGTGTCAATGGTTGTCCAATCCTTTGGACACATGACCAGCACTCGCTTATCTCTCCATCGTTCATCGTCTATCAGAAGAAGGGCTGTAGTTGTTTTCCCTTCTCCTGGGTTTCCTTGGATGACAATAGATCTTTTATCCTGTAGTAATTTCTTAGCTTCCTCTGTCTGTTTAGTTGGAATGAATCCCAGCCTCCTTACTGTATCAAGTCTATCCTCAATTTGACCTAAAAAGGAAAGCATGCATGTGATTAAAAAACAGGACAGGATACATAATATTTATATTACTAGTTTCCTATCAAATTAAAAAACTGCTATACTCCAGCCAAAATGGGTACACAGTGTGAAAAATTAGACCACTTTGGTCTGGTGTTTTATGACAATGCAACACAAGCCAATTATCTGGTGCCAAGCAACTGGAGTAAAGTATCTTGCCCAATGGCACAATCCTGTGTCCAACCTTGGTCAATCTGATGGTAGGATTTGAACCTGCACCCTTTAGCTCCTGAGAAAAGTATGCTGTCCATAGTTCTCTCATGGCCTATATTGTCCATCCATGAACATGCAGGTGTCAAACAATGACAAGTATGTGTCTTTGCTGTTTTCAATACCTTTTAACTGCTGAGTTTTTAAAACTTCTGAACTATTAAAGGTCAACATCCGCCTATAAAGGCAGCATGTGTTTCCTCTCTGCTATAATTATTCTGTTGTCAAGAAAATTGCTATTTTTTGCTATGAACATTTTGGCTATTTGGTTTTTGGACACAAGTGATACAGTGATTGAAAGGTTCAACACATGTTTAACCTCCTGGTGTTTTTAAAATTACTGTAAAGAAAGATATAATAATCTACCAACAAATGAATGCCATATTCAAAGTGTGAGCTATCCAACAATACTTGTTTAACTACCTGTTGCCATTAAAATGACTGTAGTAGAAGATTTAATAACCTACCATTCAGTGTTGCATGAGATCAACAGATGGGTGTGTCATATTCAAAGTGCAAGCTATCCACCAAGTGTGGTCCAGGTATCTAATGTAGAACTAATGAAAGGAAACTATTTCTATTCTTGCCATCACAACTACCATGACCTTTAAGTCCAAAATGAACCAAATTCTTTCTTACATAAAGTGGAAGGCAACCTCTTATTTTCGTAACTGTAGGTGGGAGATATTGTGTGGAAATTAAATCAGTAACAGAAGGAAAGACAGACAAATAGATGTATGGACATCATGACATTTATGAGTCACTATAGTCAAAAGCTCACAAAAAATAAAATAAGTGACTTTCAACTATGAATCTAATGCTGTAAAATTTTTTCGCAATAGAACCGAGATATACCCCAAATATATACAAAGCTTGATCAAAATCCATTTGATTTTCTCTACTACAAAATATTAAGACTAGCTACATGTCACACAAATCCCTTGAAGGACAACTACATATGACAATAAATTCAGGAAGAATAAGGATACAAATAATAATGATTATAGGCCTGATATCACTCACCTGTGGTGTTGACATATGAACTCAATGCAAGCTGACAAATGTACTGAACAAGTTGAGGGAAAAAAGGGTATGGAGCATGCAGTTTCTACTTTGCCTATTCATAATACAAAGGGACTTAATCTGTGCAATCAACAGGGATTACTGCATCTGTCCTTATCCCCTTGCAGCTCACTGCCCCCCCCCCCAAGAAACTTTGGAGATGAACAAGATCCTCATCCACTGTTATCTGTAATGACTCAGTAGTTAAGGCACTGAAATCCAGAAGGGTGCATATGATTAGAATGGTTCCTGATTAATATGCATGGGTCTTGCTCATAATCAAACTCATCTGAAATGATGATGCAAGGTTATATTGCAAGATCAAGCAATAATATCCAAGATTACAAAATTTGTATACCGCATAAGACCTAACATTCTTGATATGTTCACAAACTGGATCAATCAGATGCAAGACAAACTTATTAAAGCATGGCTGCCACTCATAACTGAATTCATCTTAAATCATAATGATATAAAATTACATACCAAATCAATCAACATTTGATTACAAAAAGTAGTTTGTACAGTGTTAAGTTTCTCTGTCAATCAGATGCAGTATCACCTAAATAATATGTGTAAATATCACTCATAAATGAACCCATGTTATGCCTGGATGACACAAGGAAATCTGATCACTATCACATCAGAAACATAGCCTATTAAGTGAGTACAAACTGAACTATCAGATGCCAGATCACCTCATTAGCATGCATTGATGTTACAAATCAAGTTAATCTGAGATCTTGATGACAGAAGCTCAGATATCAAATCAGATCAAATATCCAGTGAGAATAATGGTGTGTAAATGGTTCACTAGCTCAGCCAGTCAGATGCAGGTTCAACCCATTGATATGCATGGATGTTGCTCATAACAGAACTCATTCAAGGTCTTGCTAGTACAAATTAACATACAAAATCTTACCTCATATACAGCATCTAGCAAGTTCATGTGTAAGATCACCTCATGATTAAATGTGACAATCACTGATAATCTGACTCATCCGTGGTCTTAAATGGAACAAAATATTATCAGAAAGGAAGCATCCACAATAATCACAAATACACTGGTGACAGAGGGACATTCATTCGACAAAATGCCAATCCATAATCTCACTTGGTATTTGCCAGTTGCTCAAAATATAAAAATAGAATAAAGATTCTCTACCAAAAAAAAGAAAGACTCTTTAAAAAGATGAAGACATTCAGGAGAAACACACTGTGCCAAAAAAGCTGCCTCTAATCTCTAATGACCTTTAAGAAGCCATATTGTGTCGGTTTTATATTCCCAAACATATAGGGGGACATGTTTGAGGTTGGATCAATTCCATTTCCGTTTAAGACCTACTATGTTTCATAAGAATGTTTAAATGAACAATCCCTCTGTCAACAGGACCATTCAGGATGTAAAGTAATAGATGTTTTAGAGGGCCTTCATGGTGGCCATTTTTTGTAGTATGGTTGGCATTATTTTCATTTGACAATAAACTAAGAAGATTTTGAAAATTGCCAATGTGGAGATCATGATGGAGATCAAATCAGCAGTTTTTATTTATGTTTGACTATACATCATGAAATGCGTTTTAGTCAAAACCCTATGCCTTTAAGATCATGTGTTCAAGAGAAGTAGCCATAACAAGATTTTCCTGATGACTACTGCTTCACAGTTTTCAATGGAGACCAACTAGACCTAAGAATGAAACTGCAAATTTGATGAAAATCAAATAGAACGTATTTAATTTATTCTGATAAAATGCAAAATTGTTTGCGACATGATGGATGGGTTATAAATAGAGACTGAACAGAGGACAATAATAATAATACTACTAATAATATCGGGTTCAGAAGGTAATTGTGTGTCTGTATGTTCAAACTTACTTTTAAGCTGTCTCAGGTCATCACTTTCTGGTCTTCTTTTGGTAGAGGTTTCTGAAAATGGAACCAATACAAACTTGAATGCAATTAGAATTTTACTGCTGAAATGCTAGTTTGATAATTCTAGGGACAAAATCGAAATAACCTTATGGAATTTCACGCAGAATTTCACTTTTAAATCAATAGTGTAAAAATTCTATATTAGAGAACAATGTCAGTAATATTCCTGACAGAACACTTTTTTGCATCATCAACCTTGATCATCACCTATACAACTGGGCAAGTGTCAAAAAATTAATTTGGCCAGTGGGAACTTTAACTCACAATTAACCCCTGGTACAAGATTCTTAGGTATAATTACTACCACCATACCATCTGCACATTGTACTCTATTACTATATAAAGTGCAATACTACTTTACTAAAAAGAGGCCCAAGTGGGCCAAATATCACTCATCCCCTACAATGTACTAATGTCTAGATATTACCTGTACTAATAAGAAGAAACCCAAGAGAGCAATTATCAAGCTCACCTGTCAAACACTGGACTTAAATTCAAATATAATAATAAGATGGGATACTTTCCAGCTATCTGGCACAAAAGTGGTGGTACAAATTTTCTTTAACAATGTTTCTACTTTCAATAACTTCAGTTGGACAAGGTGGTGAATGGGCATCTAGTATGAAAATGCAAAAGTTATTTATCATAGAATTCCCTCTAAAAAAATTTCATACATAGATACCTTCTACAATTACATCTACATGATGTACAATTTGCAGTTTCCACAAGTTGTGGCATCTTGAAACAACAAAGCCATTAAAAAACTGAATAACCAATCAGCTACTACACAAAATATTTCAAACCTACATATTTATAAACAAGCCAGTTCAAAACTGAGTTCTGGGTTTTACTGCAATATTACTCTTACTTGTTTAGAATCCTTTATATTATCATATTTCTAAAAGTAAACATTGTCTTATCTATGTAAACTCAGTCCATGAACATCTCTCTATTTTTGTATCTAATGTTGTTTTATGCTATATATATATATATATATATATATATATATTACTTTTTAGTAAATGGCCTCAAGAAGGGAAATTACTTGTATTTAAATGAGTTACCCTCTTTAACTAAAGACATTATTATTATTATTATTATTAGTTTTGTTGTTGTTGTTATTATAATTATTATTGATGTTGTTATTATTAACTTTGTTCTTCTTCTTATCATTATTATTGTTGTTATCAGTATTATTATTTTTTGTTGTTGTTGTTGTTGTTATTATTATTATTACCTCAACTGGCCTTATGGCCAGGTGAGCTAAAACATTTAACATAGTGATCACAATGTCAAGTTTCTGCCAAGATGAGCTTCCCAAGATTTACCACCGTTGCATAATAACATCCTTTTTTTTCTTCTTGTAATTATATGATGTGCCAATGAGTGTCTGTATTTACTTTAGCCTTATTTTTTTTAACAGCACTTCTAACTGCAATTTACTGATACATTCAAACACTGCTTAAATTATCCAAAATAAAATATACACATTTATTTGCAATATCATTCTGATGAAATTACGCTAAGAATCAAATGTACATTAACTATATTTATTCTTGAAATCGACTGATTTACATTCAAATTAGATTGTGTAAAATGACATAATATGAAGCTTTTGCAAACAGACCTAGATTCCTGATTATTTTCAAATTATGAGATTATTATGGAACCAATTATCCCAAGTTCTAACTGAAAAAGATACCAGAATATCTCTTCTCCTTCTTGGAATCTTCTAAATACAAGACTAGTTTTCTCTTTAAATTTGTTTCTAATTGACACATTTTGTATCATACTATAGTGCACTTTCTGAAGCAAGTCTTTCTAATGGTAACTAAAATAAATGAGATAAAAGCAAAAAGTGCAAATGTAGACAAGCATCTGTATTTCATAGCTCATCTATTATACATGGACATCTCTGCTCCAGCTGTTTTACCTTTTGTACAAGAGTTGTTCTGCTCTCTCCTTTGTTCCATCTCTTGCAGCTTTATTAATTTTTCCTCCACTGCATAAAGTCTTACTTCATGCGTGGCTACATTTGCTGATATCATTTCTGTTTGGTCCTTTACTGTTTCAAACTCCTGTAATTTTGTACTAAAAGACTGCACATTTTCCTCAACTATACCAAGTCTTATCCCGCAATTGGTTACACTTTCTGTTATGTTTTCTACAGACTCTGAAAATTTCTCCTGTTGCTGTAATATAATCAACACCAGATTAATTTAAGACTAAAGAATGTTTAAATGAACCCCTTCATCAACAGGACCATTCAAGAGGAATAGTAATAGTAAGAGTTTTAGATGACCTCCATGGCAGCCATTTTTGTGGTACATTTTCAATTATACAATAATCTAATAAGATTTTAAAAACAGCCAATGTGGGCTTGATGATGGAGAAAAAATTTGCAGTTTTTATTTATGTTTAACTACATATCATAAAAAAACATTTTTGTCAAAACCATATGCTGATATGACTATATGCCGATATGATGATATAAAGATATGGCCGGATGCTGATATGTTCATGAGAAGCAAAATTAAGAAGATTTTCATGATGGCTTCTGTGGTGGCCATTTTGGATGTTTTGGGAGAACAATTTTCAATGAGGTCTAACCAGATCTCAGACTCGTACTGATCATATCCACATACCAAGATTGATGAAAATCAAGTAGAATGTGCTTGATATGTTATAATAAAAATATATAGAAATAGAAACACCTGAAACAATAAAAGAGAAATAAACAGAAATGGATAAGAGCATGATCAAATGAAAGAGAACAAACGAGGGAAAATATTAATTAAAAATCCACAGGCAAATCTGATGAATATAAAGTATGGTTAGTTTAATTTATTGTGATGAAATGCAAATCAGTGAGGACATGATGGAGGGGCAATAAACAGAGAATGAACAAAGGACAATAACAATAATAATGCTCAGAAGGTGGGTGTGGACATATGTCTCTGTGTGGATGTGTGTATGCTCAAACTTACTTTTAAGCTGTCTCAGGCCATCACTCTCTGGTCTTCTCTTTGTGGAGCTTTCTGCAAATATTCCAATAAAAAAAATTGTATGCAATTAGAATTTTGTTGTTCAAATGCTAGGTAGAAAATTTTAGAGATATTTTCTTCTACCTTCTGTATCTCTATAACCTTATGTAATTTCATGCAGGATTTCACTTTTAAATCAATAGTGTAAAAATTTAAAAATTAAAGAAAGAGGAATGCAAATGTTAAATTCTTGTTCTGGAATTATAGCACTAACTGGGATGCAAGTAAATGAGAAATCAAGGGGTACACAGAAGAAAAGGTATTTAATTTATATATCATGAAAATACCACAGATTCCTTGTTTTGCTCATTCATACAAGACATGTCTTGGGCAAATGGCTGAAACTGACAGTATATATACCAGTTAAGTGTACAACATTTTTATTGAAACTTCTGGAGCAAGTAGGCAGGATAAAAGTCAGTTAAAGTAAATTAAATTAAACCTTCCAATGATCATGGCCTTGAAGCTATTTTCTATTGTGGTAAACTGCACCATCTGAACAATATGAAAAAGAACCACTTGTACAGTTGATCAAACACCAAATAGTTTTTACTTTGGAACCTATCTTTATATGTATGTGTTGACCATATACATATGAGTTTATACATGATCCTGATCCATTTTACTTGATCTTCTCCATGCTGTATTTTCATATGGACTTTTCAAATTCACCCTAATCACTCAATGCTATCCGGGCCTTGTTACTTTCATTATCATCTAGTTTCAACCAGTCTATTCTATATTGGAAGCTTAACAATATCTGAGAAATCAAAGAAAAGTACTTGCTTGAGTTGCATCAAATTGTGAACACAGTAATATTCAAGACTGAACTCCTTTTCCATAACAAATAAACTTGATCATCACCGACACAAAAGGGCAAGTGTCAGAAATTCATATGGTCACTGAGTATTTTCACTCGCATTTTTTTGACCACTGGTATAAGATTCTAATCTATAGTTATCATCTGACCTTTTGTACTCCAATATATATATATATATATATATATATATATATATATAATATATTCAGTTTTTAGTAGAGGGCCTCAAGGGAGATTAGATGTATTTAATTAACTGAGTTAACCTCTTTTTTATAAAAACATTATTATTATTATTTTTATTATTATTATTATAAAGAATTATTATTATTATTATTATTATTATTATTATTATTAAATTCTCAAATTATCATTTGAGAAAGGCCTATGTACCTCCATGCATTCATTGTAATGCAAATAACATCAAGTTTTATGATTTTATCCAGAGATTAATTAATTAATTAATATCCTACATAATTTTGCTCTTTAACAAACAAAATCTTTAAAAATGAAAGAATCAGTGTGTTAATCCTAGAATTTTAAGTTTTTTAGTTGTACCATAGTTTTATTACATGCATGTAATTTGGGCAGATGGCCTATGTTATTAATAAAGATTATTATTATTATCATTATTATTATTAGTTTAATTGGCTTTTGGCCCCTTGAGATAAAAGATTTAGCAACGATCAGTGTGAAACTTCTGCCAATATGAGCTACCCAAGAATTATCTCCCTTGCATAATTACATCGTTTAATCTTCTTATGATAATATGAACTGTCAAACAAGTGCCCATATTTACCTGCATCTCCATTTGGTTTTGTTGGGTTTAACAGCACTTTTAACACATTATTCGTAAGTTATGGACTTACACTGAGACAGTCCTTAAATTATTTAAAATTATTATTATATACAAATCATTTGCAATATCATACCAATGAAATGAAGCTATGTGTGTGATTTGGAGTTTTAACATAGCTTTAACAATTTTTCAGTCATATCGCTATGATGTCTGCAGTGTGATAGCTTATAGTGATGTCTAGCACTGGGGCATCATGTCTCAGACATGTAGCATGATGTCCCACCCAGTAACATTATCCCAACACCAGGCCGACCAGTCCCAACACTAACCATTTAATGCTGAGCCAAGTGAGGCAGCTGTTAGTACCATTTTTATAAGTCTTTGGTATGACTCAGACAGGGATTGAACCCACGACCTCCAGCATCCGAGGCGGGCACTCTAACCACTAGGCCACTGGAGTGGTCTGAAATGAAGCTATGAATGAAATGCATATTAACTATATGATACATATTCTTGACACTGACTTATTTACAATCAAATTATGTAAAATAACATATTCTGAAGCTCTTGCAAACATATATCTATGATGCAACTGTTTTACCTTTTGCACAAGAGTTGTTTTGCTCTATCCTTTGTTCCATCTCCTGCAGTCTTACTCCATGTTCTGCTACATTTGCTGACATGGTTTCCATTGATTCTGAAAACTTGTTCTGCTCTTGCAGTGCACTGTTTGCTTGCTCCTTTACTGTTTCAAACTCTTGTAATTTTGTACCAAGGGACTGCATATTTTCCTCAACTGTATTAAGTCTTATTTGGCATGTGGCTACACTCGCTGATATATTTTGTATAGACTTCTCCTGTTTCTGTAATGCAGTGTCTGTCTCTTCCTTGACTGACTGAACATCTTGCTCAATGCTGTCCACCCTTGCTTCAGCATCATCATATCTTTTCGTGAGTTGTGAGGTTATACTTCCAAGCATTTCCTGGTGTTTCTTCTCCTGTTTCTGTAATGCAGTGTCTGTCTGTTCCTTGACTGACTGAACATTTCGCTCAATTCCGTCCACCCTAGCCTCAACATCTGCCAACTTTATTGTCAGTTTTTCTCTAAGCTGGCTATATTCCTCTTTCAATAACACAACAGTGTCCAATGTTCTTTTCTCCTGCATTCCCAGCTCCTGTCTAACTTCATTTACAACTGTCTTCAATGCAATCATCTCTTGGTCCACATTAAGGAAGACATCTACTGAATCATTATGAATCTGTAAATAGATATTTCTACACATTTAGATAAATGTACTCTGAGCAAATTTGAATAATTTAAATATAAGACTGCAAGTTTATATAATATATATCTACCTGTATAATCTTAATGAAGTCATGTTGTACAATATGTCTTTCATGGACTGTGCAGTTCTTTTATGACAGTAAAAATAGTATTGGATCATATTATGTGAGGCATAGAACACAAGAACTGTAGTGGCAAAAAATGTAAAGTTATTAAACTAGCAGCAGAGAGGGTGAACCCTACAAATTATGATTCGAGCAAATATATTTAAGCATGAAAATTATACTAAATAAGGCAAAAAAATATAGGGTCAATAATGCAAAACCAGAAACTCTAACCGAATTGAGATTCTCTCTACGTGGGTTATTTACACTGTTACTCATTCGTGACACCTGTGTTTGTAAATTTTATGCGTGTTCGTTTATGTACTCCTTCGCGCAATTTTTGTCAGTCCACCCTCTCTGCTGCTGTAATTGACCAAATATTTTATCAATACCTGTATGACACCTCGACCTGGGATCATGTAAATTTATTGTGATAAATCCGTGTGGGGTAGCTTGCGCCGCTGAAAAGAAATTTTTGAATTTAATCATGTTCATATCCCCTGAACACCAAGTATAATAAATATTTTGCAGCGTATGATTATCTACTCCGTTAAACACAACCAGAATATTGCAGTTGTCTCTGATCACTTTAGGTATTTGTGTATATCTCTGAGTAACATAAATCACGTCTGTGTTTTTGTCTGCCTCTGAAAAATATTCTGGCAGGATTTGATTGTTTGTCCAGCATCACATCATCGTCTACTACGAGATTATTAATACGTCCATTCAGATTATCCACAGACGGTGCATCATTGATATCAGTAATAAAATTGATGACACCATCGCCATCTTCTTCATATAACGACTTCGCATTTTCATTAAAATCCTAAAGTGCTTCATAACATCGTTGATCATCTATGGATGGTGCTACTAAATACAACTTATCCGACTTGAGCCATCTCATTATCAGGTTAAGTAACAATTGCGTCTTACCACTTCCAGACAGACCAATTATTATCATTCTGATAGAATTTGGCAATGCTGAATGATGTTTGACTGGCTCTTGTTTTCGTGTTGCTGAGAAGTCAATTATATCCATAATAATAAATAATATGAATTTATATTGTGTTCGATGTAGGGCACCCACCCCCACCACTGGATAAACAACAATAATAACAAAAAATAACAAGTGTGCATTAACAGGTAAGTGTAAAAAATGTGGTACAAAAAAATACAAATTTATCTCCGCTGACATTTCCACGAAGACAGGTGGTAATATTGCTGCTTCGTTAGGAAAATTACCAGGAACTCCATGGGCTAAATACCCAGGGGAAAAACATCTTCCAGGATATAATTACTGTGGTCCTGCAACCTGACTTGATATCCGGCTTGATGAACGAGATCAAACAAAACCAGGGGAATATCCAATAAACGCAACTGATCAAGCATGTCATGTTCATGATGTTGCATATAAAAGCAAGGATTTACAGCAACGACATACTGCAGATGTGAAATTGATTCACGCATTAAATTCTATAAAGATAAATCTCTCAGAGAAAAATTTCCTAGTTTTCTAGTGAAATCTGCGATGAAGGGTAAACTAATGCTAGGGGCTGGTAATTAATTATATAACTATTATAATGGAATTGGTTTATTATAGCCAAAGAGGATATTGGAGAGGCAGAGCAGCGATTAGTAAACTTGCTGAAGCAGCAAAAGTTTCACGTGCTGTTGCTGCAGCGTGGTTAGCATGACAGGCAATATGGCAAATCTATCTACGTCCACATAAAAAAATTCAGTATGCACATTTTGATGTCAGCACTCCCAATGAGGTTCATCAAGCAGATATTTTGTTTTTACCACACGATACTATTAAACCATGTAGACATCAATCATGCACATACAAATACGCGTTAACTGTCGTTGACGTTGCAAGTAGATATAAAGAAGCAGAACCATTATCAACTAAAACAGCATCTGAAGTTGCATCTGCGTTTGAACAAATTTATCAATGAGGACCTTTGCGATGACCACAGTTGCTACAAGTTGATCCTGGCAAAGAATTTCTTGGTACAGTATCATCGCTGATGAAGCAACATAATGTCAAAATCAGACGAGGACACACTACAATTCATTGTGATCAGGCAATTGTTGAATGATTTAATCGAACACTTGCTGAGAGATTATTTGGACACCAGTATGCGAAGGAAATAATTCAGGCAGATACAAGATCTCGTGAATGGGTTGCAAGATTACCAAGTTAAATAATGAAATTACTCGTTCAATTTCTACGAAACCAATTAATGCAATTACAAAGAAACATATACCAATACAACAACGCGATTCTTTTTCTCAACCAGTACTGTGTAATGTAACTGTGAGGTATTTATATGAACCTGGTGAACTTGAAGGGGGTCAAAAAAGAGCAACTGATCCTATCTGGAGTGTGACTACACATAAAATTTCAAGCGTAGTTAGATCCACGGGTAGACCTGCAATCTACAGACTAGATTCAACTGCTCCTCAGCATGGATTTGTACGTGAACAATTACAAGTAATTCCTGAAGACACACAATTACCACCACATTCACTTATGTAAACTGGCACCCCTACGTCGATTACATTCAACACAGGTCAGCATCACATTTTCGCGTGTGTGACCAATACTACTATTAATTCTGTCTACCGTGAACTGTCTTGGATTATTATTCGAATATTCCCATAGCATATTACAGTTACAACTTGCACAATGATTATTCTGTCTTTGTTTTAGTGTTATAATAAATTTAGCATCAATATCAAAGTTGCGATTATTTTTTTTGTCACACTGTTTATAACCAGATGTCTTTTTTATTACGCCATTGCTAGCAGTTTGATTATTATTTTCTGTAAATTTCATAATAACCCTGTGCAGTTGAGATATTCTTCTGACTTGAGACACTGCAAGATAAATTAATTTGACTATTCGATTCTATCATCGGCAATCCAAATATTTGTATCAGTAATAGTTAGTGCTTGTGACAAATGAATTGTTTTCATAGTGTATCCTAGCTTCCACGGTATCAGTAATAGTTAGTGCTTGTGACAAATGAATTGTTATAGTGTATCCTAGCTTCCACGGTGATTTATCCATGCTCAACGCGCTCTCAACAACATCAACAACAACCAAAACAATATCATTTAATACAAGATTTTGTTTGTCATTTGTTCCTGGAATTTCAACTTCAATACTCTGTCATCAAGTATCTGCTGGGCGATAACACAATGGTACATATAGACTTGAAAATTTCTCTTTATGTAAGAAAAATAATATCTCTTGCAATTCATCACGAACTATTTTTCTACTCACAACTATTAAATCATTTGGTCTCCATAAATTCCAAAAATCATTCACAGGAGTTTCCGGAATTATTTCACGCATTATATCGCATTGTATTCTATCTGGCTGTAGTCTGATTAATCTTTTAAATTCTCTCAGGGGTTCATCAATAGCTCTATGATCATCGGTTATCTCCTCATAATAATCCACAAACGTTTTTAACCATTGGTGCGGAGACTGCCCAACAAAAGGTTGCGGTTGACCATGATCGCCGCACATTATCACAGCAGTATTCACTGTCAGTAACCAATCAAGAAATATTTTTAATACTTCCAGTGATACCATACAAATTTGATCCGGGGTATATATTTTTCACCCATTCGCTCAGGTGTCCACGTATGTCCGCACCATCTGAAGAAACCATGATACATGCATGATTTTACTCCTCATTCATTTCTCTGGCTAGTCTGTGTGTAGGTGTCAGCACAATCATATCTGAACTCTGCCGAAATAATTCAATGGCACATGTTGTTTTTCCAAACCTCCAGGCCCATTGAGATAAACGGTTTTATGTCTGGCCACAGGATCAAACACAGATGATGCTGATGATTTTAATATTTGATTGTCATTGCTGTAATACATTTCCTAGATTTCAACGTCTGCAGATTCAGAATAGTCAAGTATATTTTCCTGTTTTATTCTCCATGATCCCCATTCACCATTACCGAGTAGCGGTTTTAGCAAATCTAAATATTTTTTATTTATATAAAATGAATCTGTGGCAACTCTGACCACGTAACGAGGGAATCTGTTTATCATCGATAATAAATTTATTGAAACGTAAGCTAGCATTGAAGATCTTAAATGAGTGAATTGCGGTGACTCACCATCAATATTGCTCACGATTGTACCTAATTTAGACCCGTCTGATAAATAAGCATTACTCCGACTCACAAATGTGTTTTTTCCGTTGTATCAGCAATTATAAAATCGAGTTCAGCATCATCTATAATTAACCTTGTACACATTCGTTTATGGTCATATGATCCTCCTTGAGTAAACTAACCAATTATTTCCTACCAAGATCATTTGCAATTTTATTTTCATAATCAATCATATCATGATTTTCATCACCTGACTCTGTCAGGGAATATTTCTTTTGCTGTGGTAACCAAACTTGTTTCTGCGGACAATACGATATAATGGCTTCGTTTACGTTCAATGACACTAAAATTCCAGTATCAATCATGTATCGTAATAGTACTATTGGAGCCCAATATTTTTCTGAGAAATATCTTCCAAACCAAACATAAATAATTGGATGCAGATTTTCCGCAAACTCAAATGACTCTATACAAGCAAATCCAGTTAAGTCAAAACTTTGTAAGAGTCTGTTTATCGCAACTCTGGTCATCTCGTGTCTGGGATGTCCAAATCTTTTAAAGTATTCAGAACATACTCCGTATCCAAGAAAACTTCCAGGATAACACGCTACCATATCAACCGATATAACATCGCTATAATCATATTTAGTATTCCACAATCCGCAATGTCCGTATTAGACACAACTGCGCTGGATATCTTCAAGAAATTCCAATCGTGTCGGTTTCCATGATTTTTTCTCCTGAGCAGCGTGGGCAGATGGAACGGTGAAACAATTATTTAGTAATTGTTCAACCTTGACATCGTCAGGAGTATATTTCCGAGCAATATTTTTCATTTCTTCGTGGAGTGATTCTGCAGGATAAACGTCACCACTAGGTCGTACAAACTGATCGTAGTTTACAGATTCTGAACTTCGAAATAACCACATGGACACAGGGTCACTCTTACTAATATCATTGATAGCGTCGAATATATAATCGCTGTAAAATTTAACTGCTCTATCTCATGAAAATATTGTTACTGCGGACATCCATGCATGTGCATTATGATCAATGATCGTTATAGGGGTCCGATTTTTTTATATTTCGGTTTGTACAAAATCTCTCCTGTTAATGTCTTTACCGTAATCGGAAATCTTAATTCTTTTTCAAGTTTAGCAACATCTCTGATAGACGCTCCGGTATCTTTAACTGTTTCTGCCCAATTATTTATTTTTTTATGTCTTAGATCTGTCAAACCGTTTCCACATATTGCTTTTGAAAAATGCTCTATAACTCGCTCAGCTATGCATTTTTGCCTCCTTGACGAAGTCAACGAGGCCAATTTCATTGGTTTTAAGATTATTAACGCTAGGTTTATCATTTAGCGGATATATCACATAAACAACTGCAGTTACAGGATACGCTCATTCATAATACGGTTTATCAATACCTGTCAGTGTTCCTGGTTTGGATTTTTTATTTAACATAACAGTATTATTTCCAGTATGAAGTCGTACAGGGTCACGTTCATCACGGATAATCCAAGTGTCATCATCTGTCTGCACAATAAATTTCACCAGAATAATATATTGCTGATTGTCGAGATAGTTGATAATATTTCTTCCTCGTTCATCATTCATTCTAGCATCAGCAATACTGCTGGTGTCGGCAATAATTCTGAATGTTGACCAAGTATGAGCCGCACCATCGTTGTGAAATTCTTTCTTGGCTTCACGGATACGATCAGTTATATCCCTATTTATCAAAGCCAGATCTTGCATTGAAAAACTAAATTTAGATTTTGGTAGTTTGTCAAGATCGAATCTTGCTCTAGAAGGTTCAATTACGGATATTCTCTCAAATTCCTCCATGCTATAATTAAGGCAAATATATGTTTAATTAGATTTTACTTATATATATATATATATAATGATACAAACAAATCACAAATGCAAGTGCTTAATGATAGGATTTTCTCTTCCTTGTAATAAATCATGCGTAAATGAATTCTGTGGTATCCACATGCAAAGCTTTCGCAGAGAGCGTCTAGGACCGAAACCGTGTTTACGATGCGATGTTGCTGTATGAGGAAAAACACAGCTGTGTGTACAATGTGGTTGTAAAGGATACAGAGAGCTGAAATGATATTATGATAAAAAATATTAATGAATCTCCGTTAAAGACAGCCGAAGACTACGTCGTTGGTTTTGAAAATAATAATTTAGACAAATAGTATTATTATATAAATGAAGCAAAATGAATTTGTGAAACATCCAATAATCAAAAATTGTGAAGCATCTCGTAATGGTGTCATCAGAAAAGATTTTTAAAAAACAGTCGGTAATGTTACTAATACTGGGTATTGCAGATTTAATGCTGGGAATAAAATATATCACTCACATAGATTTCTGTACGAGTGTTTTCATGGGGTCATCGAAGACAGACTTGTAATTGATCATATTGGCGGTAATAAGATCAATAATTCTTTAGGAAATTTACGAATTATTACACAGAGTCAGAATTCTGCATGTGGAAATACTGGGAGATGTAAAATGTTTAGAAAGAGGGCTGTTAAATCTGTAAATACAGAGACTGATGAAGAAATAATTTTCCTATCAATGAATGCGGCTGGTAAATATTTTGGTATTACCCTGCGTTCGGTACAATATGTGTCAGATAATTTAAGAAGATTAGCATTTTCAAAAAAATTCGAACAAAAAATCGCATTTCAGTACTTCTGAATAAAATCTGAATTTCTGCAAAATAAAAGCGAGATAACTGTCATTGCTGATAGAGTAACTGCACAGTTGTCCAGCTTGTTACTGTGTGAGGAGTATCAATAATTGGTTTAGTGTATTCGGTGTTGAAGAATAATTTTGACAAACCTTCAGAATCTGTGATAGACTATAGTATTTAGTGTGTGGAATCGGAACATATTTCATATATTATTATAAAAATGTACTGATTCCACAAACTGTCATAAAGGTCTCAGACTGGTTAAATAACACTTCTATTATTAACCCATGAAAACCACCATCGGAATAATTTTTCACGTCTCCACATAACAAGGAATCACGTTTAAATATCATACATGTGAAGCGAGATAACTCCGTCCCCGTGACAATGTCATGGCTGATAGAGTAACTGAGCAGTTATCTTCGTTGGTATTGCAGTCAAATCATCTCTCCGCTCGTTGTTCAGTAATTGTGTATTTACCTCAACTATGTGGAAGTATTAATTGCAGAAAATATATATTATTAATGATTTATGCACTTTTCGCAAACAAACAAAGGTATCAGCCGTGACATAGTCCCCTTGATTATATCAAGGACGAGTCATGGGACAGATAACTCTATCAAATGCGATATTCTCACAGCAGACATATACATGTACATAACTGCTTCACACATCGATCACAGCAGACTGCATGCATCATTGTTACTATACTGAATGAATGTACACAGCTCTGTAGTAGGCGGATAGAACCAGAATAATATCGATCCAACACATTTACTAACACAGTTTTGTTAGCTTGAGAATACAGTATCTTAACCAAGTCAGAAATGGCTGAAATGTGTAAAATTGCAGATTTCCGTGATTTATTTTATTCAGAAATCTGGTATATATACTAATCACAGAATCTGGTAGTGTATACTTATCGCTGTTGACAGAGTCCGTGACTATGTCATGGGGCTAGGTAACTATATAATTATTCCTGAAACGTATATTTATAACTGGAGTTCATGGTCCAGTGGTAACGCTTCTGACTCTCGTACTCGAGGTCTTGAGTTCGAATCCCATGGCTGATACATTATCGGTGGGGGTGATCCGATGCCAATTTTTCTAATTAATAACTGGGGGTCTGCAACCCATTTGCTCGAACTTCAACAGAAAAAAATACACTCTCCCACCATGTCACCACATGGTGGGTGCACTTTTGCACTCCCGGGGTTGATTATGGGGGAGAGTGTGCAGAAATCTGTTGAACGTAGAGAAGGCCCCCGTTTGTGTATGTGCCATCCTTAATTAAGGTTGTATGTTGTGCTGTCCATAGAATTAAGATTATATGTACCCTTTAATCTTGCTAGGATGTCATTTGGCAACCTAGGGGTTCACATGGGGGTTGTGCAGTCCTTATATGTATCATCTGAGCTTGCTAGGATGTCGTTTGGCAACCTAGGGGTTCACATGGGGATATTTTTGGCAACCTAGGGGTTCACATGGGGTTGTGTTTCGTCTAATTTTGAATATCCTCTGAGCTTGCTAGGATGTTGTTTGGCAACCTAGGAGTTCACATGGGGATATTTTGAATGCCCCTGAGCTTGCTAGAATGTTGTTTGGCAATCTAGCAGTTCATATGGGGTTGTGATGTGATTATATGTTTTGTATTTTTTTTTTTTTTATTCTGATTCAGAAATATATTTATATATTCAGAAATATATTTATATTAATTCAGAAATATATTTATATTAATTCAGAAATATATTTTTATATTAAACAAATATTTATTATATAATGAATCATGAAAATATTAATGCTATTATTGTTGCTATTAAGCAATTGCAACACAACGGTATAAAAATTTCTGACGAACTTGATCCTGAAAAAATTATGCGTGATTCTGAATCATTACAATCTCGGAAATCCGAAAATAGGTATACGTTGCCCTCCGATTATAGATTCATAAAGTTAATCCAACGGGCGATGTTACAATTGCTGGCAGCAATTACAGACATACAAGTAAAATTATTTGTTCCCCTTTCAAGTTCAATCGAAAAGGTTAGGTCAGAATTATCTCACGAATACGAAACAAAAAGACTTGTACACGCTCGTATAAAACAACTGAGAGATATTATGTCGATGACGGAGTCATTGAACGAAGTTGCGGAAGAGTTACTGGTGAAAGATAATGACGAGTGTGACTCTACTCATGATACAAGTGAAAATTACTGTAGTGACAACGAATCCAAAAGTGTCACCGTGACTGTGGTGCGACCATAAAAAAATTACTTTATCCTTGACTTAGTCAAGAGACAGATTTTACTTTGATTGGTATTTCTACAATGAGATCTTACGATCTTACATACAGATTTATATTTAATGTCTCTGACCTAAGGTCCAGCAAGTGTCCAGTCTGGTCAGCAAGTTTGAAATGTATCCACGATTAGAGTGGATTATGACATTTTAAACAAACAACATTGATTGGTTCTGATAGTATCAAATGGCCTGGGGGTACTTGAGGGGTAAATGAATATAAGATGTATCCTTGTTGGGCTTGATTGGATTTTTCAGCGTCAACTTGATAGCTGCCATCAATGACGTCACATAATAGATTGACCACGATCGTCGATGTGATATTAACGATGCCCTGCGAAATGTGACGACCTTCGTTTTATGGATTATTATTATATCTGAGAATATTTTGCGGTGGGGCTATTTGTTTCCATGATTCTAGAACTTTTGGAAAATTCACATTAACGAGATCAATTACTGATTGTTTTAATTCACCGATTTTATGTCTTTTATATAAATTTTCAGTTTGTCCAATCTCATATCTCATACTTGTTGGATCTGTAAAATTTTTTTATATATTTTTGATTACAGCATGTTTAGTATATTCAAAATCAATTAATATTTGATTCAGATGTTGGACTGATTCTATGATATTCTTTTTTATGTCCTCGTTGTAATTTTGTATCAAATCAATGATTAAATTTTTAATATTAGTAAATGTCCGGTTAGATTCATCTATCACTGCTGGGACTGTAGTATCGAAAATGCATAAATCCAAACTTGCTGTGGCTTCTTTTCCTGGAATTCTCAAATCAGGAATTTTTTTTTTGTCCATCAATAAAAAATCTATGAATGGACCACGGATGATTATTTTGATAATTTGGAGTTTTAATGAACTCTGATCTGTTGTCAGAAATTCATCTTGACATGGTTCTGGTGGTCCTTGATAGACCGGTGGAATCACAGGCAATCCTAGCACAGTTCTGATCGAAGACTGATAAAAGTCAACGGCGTAATCTGGCGATAATATTTCAATGGCCGATGACAGCGTTAGCTCGTGAACACTAATAGCTATTTTTGATTCTCTGCCTCTAATGGATTTAATTCTGCGCTGGAATTCTTCATTGATCTGTTCTACTTGATAACTGACCGTTGGAATACTGACTACTTGCCAATCAGGAGTTCTGTCGGGTTTGTTTTTATTTGCAAATACTAATGAATTATTTGGTTGTAGTCCACCGAATGATTTTGATCTAATATTTGGCCAACTGTGATAAACCTGTAATTGCGCTAATGCAATTTCATTTGCTGGTATTGCAGTTGGAAAATTAATACTGAATTCAGGATTAGTTGAACTCACTGATACCATTGTAGTTTTTACTGGAGCAGTATTAGTTACAATTTGCTGTAATAATTCCCGTGACATAGTCACGGACTCAGCCAGCGACGTTGTCATCGTTATACTATTATTATTCTAAATCCCTGATTTCTTCAATACTTTTGTCAAATACTTCATTGTAGATTTTTACCATCGTGCTGAATTCATCGGGTATTCTGCCATCGTTGAATGATGACGAAATCAACGATGATAGTTTGGAATATGCTGTTGTTGCTGTATGCAATTTTATCACATACTCATGTAATTTTATGTTCGTGCATGTATCTATCTTCTTTGCAATAATACTAAAAATGCCCGCTATGGTTGTTGCAGATGAAACGATGATTGTTACAACTACAGGCACGGTCGCTGTAATCGCTGATAATATTACACCAGTTCCAGCAATGAGGGCAGAAATTCAATAGACAACAAGGTCAACGACAACCACACGTCTTCGATATTTTTTCACTTTTATTGTATAATTGTCGACGATATTTTTTAGTTTAGTTTGCCATGCACATACTTGATTGTATCTGTATCGCTGAACGTCAATCATTATACTATATTAAGTAATTAATTGAGGTACTTCAGCTTCAAATTCCAGACACCACCAGTAAGATGCTGTGGTTATTTTTTTTTCGGATGGTTCCAGTATAAATATTTCTTCGACATCTTTATTTAATATAATAGACATGGTTCCAGAAAATTTATCGGTTGAATGACGCCATAGATATGTGGTAAATAGGCTAAATTTTACACCGCTAAATACTGATAATCTATAAACACCGGTTACTTCCGCGGTATGTTTGATAGTGTTATTTTGCGGTGTCCATGTTGATGATCCTGATGATAATGTGTATACAATATTGTTAATCTGTTTGTGAGGAATTTTAATCAGATTAGTTTTTTGAATGATATCAGGAATTCCACTGACAATATCTTCTAGTTCTGTGTTAATTTCAGAAAGTTTTACATCAACAACCATACGACTTCCAAAGAAATCTTCAGCGGTTTTATTAAGTTTTTGAAAATTTCTACGAGTATTTAAAAACATATTTACATGAACGTCATATTCGGTTCGTAGTGTATTTAATTCATCATCGATAGACGTATCTTTATCATCCACATATTTCTTTGTTGCGGCATCTTCATCGCTGGTTGGTTCTCTTAAAGCAACGATTTTATTATTATTCATGTTGAGTTCAACTGTCGTTGTATCACCTGTAGATCATAAACGATCAGAAACATTTTTCTTAATTTCATCTCTGATAGTTGCAATTGATACATTTGAGTCTCTGATTCTACCACCGTCAGTAAATACTGGAATATTGTCTGTGGTAGCACCGAGAACTCTACGAATTGTGTCAATCCACTTAATATTACTCATCTTTAAGACACCGAATTTATCCTGAAAAATAACAACTTCATCTCGGTCAACTCCAGAAAGATTCATAATGTCAGCAACTTCATCTTTAGTCATGTATTTTGATAAATCGATATCTTCTTTCTTCTTGCCAGTGAAAGCACTAGTAGAGGATCTTCCATAAATATCAACCATTATACGATTAGTGATTATTTAAAACAGAACTCGTGTACATGCTTACAACTTTATGAGATGCATCGGAAGATTTTGAAATAGCATCGAGTACAGCAAGTGCTTCAAGGCCGCATATTGGCTGATCAGTTATTTTTTGCGTTGGTAGCGTTGAATACCAGACTGGAATATTTTGAAGTCTGTTAACATATTTTAAAAATTCTTTTGGTGGTGCCAGTCCGTACAATTCGAAATAAATAATTCCACGTGGATCAATTATGTATGCAACCCAATGAGTACCTCGGCCTGAACTTCCATCGAGATTAATGATACCGGTTTCAATGCTGCTTGGTTTGTGTGTTAATTGATCATGCATAAAACACCTCTGAAATTTTTTATGTTTAGTTGCTTAGCAGCATCGAGTAAATCAAAACTGGACAACGGGAAAATCAAGGAGTCCGTGGAATTCTTATCCGCTCCCCTACCGAGTTCCTGGAAGTCTCAGACCCTTTCCTTTTTTTTTTTTGATTCCTTTTCCTGTTGCTTTCTTTAATGCCATTCCAGCAGCTGTTCCAACTGCACCTAGCGCAGCTGCTTTTGCAACAGTTGGGGCGGCAGCGGCTATTATTCCTGGAATAGCTGCAAGAAGTGGAAATATACCACCCGTCTTGGCGATGTCTTTAATGGCACCCGCAGAAAGATTTACACGTGTACCTTTCTTTGATTGTTTGGCCGTATTGAAGTGCTTGAGCTGACGTTCTGTTAGAGGTAGTTTATTTGGACCACCTGCGATTTGTTCTCGTGCTAGTGATATTTTTACTCCACATTTTTTTGCTGATGCCGACTGCAGTTTTTTAATCTGACCAGGACTCAGACTGACACTAACATGATGATATGACATTTATGATATATTTCTGACTTCTAAATTAACGCTTGCATAATTTCCACTGGGGTATCAACAACTCTCATTCGTCCACCAACACCTTCATGTAACATTGTTTTATTGCTGAGTATGACGGCGATTGCTCTGTAATTAGCAATAGCTCCTCTTGTAACACGAGCTCAAAAGTGTATGTCAACAACGGACAGCCTAAACAAATCCAAATGTTCCAGCGAAAAATAATAAATCGGATACAGCATTGTAAAATCTAGCTGTGATATTTGTAAACCAGTATCAACATTTTGATCATGCCCCATAAACGACATCAATCGATGATATGCATGCATCACATGATTTTGCTCAAAATTCAACAAAATATCCTCTGATGGTTCTTGATGTCCATTTATTCTCAATGAAACCTCAGAAACACAAAGTTTGTCAAATATCATTATACTACGTGTCTGATCATTTACTCGTGCAGCATTTTGAAGAGCAACAAATATATGTCGTGGTGCAGAGATACCTTGTTGTAATGCTATCTGCCATGTAAATAGCCCATTAATGTTGCTATGGGCAGCATCTGTGGTTGTTATTAACCATGATAGCATTGACTTACCACCTTGACTCATAAAAGCGAGTAACCGATTTTCTTCATGTATCGCTGGGGTCATTACTGGATTCACAATGAAAGTTTTGTCAGAATTACTTTACCAGCATCACCGGCAGGTCGCCATATTGCATCATCGTCTGTGGCTTTTCATACAAGCACAACTGTATGTTTAGCCCCAAAAATGACCTTTCTGACATTTCTGCAAAATCTGAAGATGTGTGATAATGGAATTGCACATGAAAATCTTCTACTTTCACCCTGCAACATAGATCAACGCGCTGTGAATCCCAAGTTGAAATTTGCATTAGCACCATGAACCACCGGAGCAACGTCAGCGTTGGTGTTATTGGCATGGTTTCTTTGTTGTCTTATATCATATGGTACGTAGTTAGGGTGGTCGGAAGTGTCCTTGGTGAACATCATTGATGGCCCAGCTGATCTTGAATAATCATCGCTGTACCTTGCAACGCCAAGTATCGTTGTGGCAACGTCGACATCTTTCTGAATTGATTCAATATTTCTTCCGTCGATGATATATGTAGCACTGTCGAACAGCGCCATGATGCCATTATTAACAAAACCAACGCTAATACCAGCTCCATATTCAGTATCAAATGGTTCTCGTGCATCATAAGAATAATATTGATAATCACGCACAGGCTCACTCTTGAGAACTGGCGCATCCATGTCAAATGCGGTATCAGATATGCGTTTGAACATATTTATGTTATTGGTCATCGTCTAATACGAAGACCACTTCCTGCCATCAGACTTGCTGCTATGTTTTTTTTCCTTTTCATCGGCTAACTCTGCTAGTTTTTGATTTGTGGCTTGATTTATTATTTTACTAACATTTGCAGGCATCACTTCAGTGCTGGGTAATTTTACTGGTGGCCGAGATTTTCATCGTACTAATCGTGTTAGTCTATCCTTGACTGCAGAGAATGCTTTACTGGCAACATCGCCGGCAGCACCAATACCTTTTTCACGAATAACATCAGTGGCTTGTATGCCCGGTTGCTTTGCAATCGGTATTGCCTTTGGGGCTATCCTCGAAAATAAACCCTGAACAACATCACTGATTCCATCTCCGTAGATTGCTTCATATACTGGTAATCGCGAATTTATCACCCTAATCATGGTTGGCCCACATTGAGCATTATGTATAATCATCTTATTATAGTAATTATATCTAACTGTTTAATTACTGTAATAATCATCGGCGATTTCATTAATGAGGGACCGATACACATTAATATCCATGATGCCACCTGTAAACAATCGTTGGCAAATGGCGGCTGCTTCATTAATAATTTCTGGAGAATTATTACCAGCTCGTTTTCCACCAATGAGGACTTCTAGTGGATCAACATTGGCAAGGACATTACCGGGGCAAACACCAATGTTTTATCCAGATCCAGTTACATCAGGGTATGTTTCTATTGCCATTATTTCTGAAATCTGTACTATTTTCCGTAGTTCTTCTATTTGTTTTTGTCGTTCTTTCGATGGTATTTGTTTCTGTAGTTCTAGTAGTATTCTTAGTTCTCTCTGTTTCATTTGTAGTTCTCGTATTTCTTCTTGTGGTTGAACAGGTGGTGGTTGTTCATGTAGTAGCTTTTCTCGTTCTAATTCAACATCTATTTGTTTTGAATATTCAGGTATCAAATGTGATTGTGCTAATGGTTGTACTTGTTGTTCTAGTGTTTGTTTTTCTGTAGCTAATGGTTGTACTTGTTGTTCAGTGTTTGTTTTTTTGTTTTAGCTTTTTTTCGTGGTGGTGGCAGTTTAGGTTTCAGTGATTGTTCTAGTGTTTGTTTTGCTTTAGCTTTTGTTTGTTTTCTTGACAGTTCAGGTTTCAGTTGTGAGGATTTTAGCAGTGGTGGCAGTGCTAATGGTTGTAGTTGTTTTAGTTCTTCCTGTTCTCATTGTTTCTGCAACTTTTCAAGTTGTTGCATTTGTTCTTGTCGTAGTTGTTCTTGTTGTTCTCGTTGTTTCTGTATTTTTTCAAGTTGTTGCATTTGTCCTTGTTGTTGTTGCTGCATTTGTATTTCCCACTGTTTAATGTGTTCTTGTTCAGATTTCATACGATACGAAATACATCACCGACCTATTTACCGGCTTTGACTGAATCAACATGTTCGGATTTTACATATCTTTATCGATCTTTATATCCAAACGCAGCAATATCTAGCAATCGATCTCGATCATGTATCATGGCAATACCTTCTTCGGTAAATTTATCAAATACTGATGTTTTTAGTTGTTGTTGTCATGGTTGAGCTGCAGGTGGTGGTTGTGGAAGACGCTCGGCAATATCGCCAGGTAACGTTTCAAGAGCTCGTTGTGTTGCCTCAGTTGCTGCAACAAGTTTTCTTGTTGGTTCAGTAATTGGTTTAAATAATTGTTCTGTACCTTCTGCAAATTCTTCTTGTGTTTGTTGACGCGCCTGTAATTGTTGTTTAACACTATTGTGAAGTGGAATTTATTCTCATATTGCCGCTAATCGCTCTCGAGCTAGTCTAGCTGAGTGAGCTTCACCAATCATTACTGATATAATAATGGTTTAATTACAGCAGCAGAGAGGGTGGACTGACAAAAATTACGCGAAGGAGTACATAAACGAACACGCATAAAATTTACAAACACAGGTGTCATGAACAAGTAATTGTGTAAATAACCCACATAGAGAGAATCTCAATTCGGTTAGAGGTTCTGGTTTAGCATTATTGACCCTATATTTTTTGCCTTATTTAGTATGATTTTCATGCTTAAATATATTTGCTCGGATCATAATTTGTAGGGTTCACCCTCTCTGCTGCTAAACTGCAGAAAATGATCATTTTGATCCTTGTGCTGCATATGCTGAATGTCACCATTAGCCTCATTCAATGGCGTTCTTACCGATCCATTCTCATAGACCAAGATTATAATACACAGAGGATATCTATATTTGTTTTCTGCAGATATAAGCTAATATTTCATACGTGAAGTGGAAACTTTGCACTGTCATGATTGGCACATATTGAGTGACAATGCAAATTGTTCTTAGATCATGAGCGAGATAAAGCTCCCAAATAAAAATATTGTAAGAAATGATAACAAATATTTCTATGGGTATGGTGACCTTTAAGTAACTTCCATGCCTCATCAGACAAAAGTGAACAGAAGGAACATCCATCTGCAGACCAAGCAAGTGGAGTTGCATGTCCCAAGCAGCCTTTTACTGGGCACATTTAACCACATTTATGAAGGAGTAATACTAAGCCTACTGACTGGTTATTAAGAGAGGGATTGAAAAAGGATAGGCACTGCTAAATTTTAAAAGGATTAAACAACCCTCAAATTTGAAAATAGATTAAGATAAACAACAATTACCCTAAGATTAGGAAGCATATGTCAAATGCCACTCAGAAAAGAATACAAATAATTGCAATGATGCAGAAAGATGCTGTGAATGATTGCAAAACATCCAGAGCTCAAAGACACTTTATAAGCACACAAAGTCCAAGGGAATGATGGTAATATTCTGGATGACAAAAATAAGTAAGGTATCAAACTAGGATCATGTTGCTTTTGTTCCAGAGACACAATTACTAAATGGAGAAGGGTATGTTCACCTTATACTAGCACCATGAAAAGTTATAGCACAGTAATAATATGAGATACTTGTATTACTGTTATTAAATTCATACATTTTACCTGTAAGTTCTGACAGTCTACAGTGACATATTACTCCATCTGGTACATACTGCTTTACTTTTCACCAGGTATCCTAGGTAACTGCAATTAAGCAGTTTCACAATGCAATTATCATAGCAATAGTATGAGTAAAATCTTCTTTAATCATGAACTAACTGCTGGTCTGAATTTATATTAACTAATCTTAACTCATGACACAAGTAAAGTGAATGAGGCTTAATCCATGTTACATCAGGCAGTCGCTCAGTAGCAACAGGATGTCTAAAAACACTTTAGAAAAAGATACACACAACTTATACAATGTAGCAACACTTGTAGTTAATACTGGAAAAGTTGACATCAGAATAATCTTAATCTAACACCCATCAACAAGAATATTCAAACAGAGAATAAGCGGTTTAGCTCAATGCAGACACTTCTGAAAACTTCTCTGTCCACTACACTGAGGGTCATGCACACATATTATTCCTAATTTTCTGTGCACTTTTCAAATTTGTCTGTACATGCTGAAAACATTCAGATTTTTGAATACTATAAATCACTCCTAAGCAGGGATAAATGTTGTATCCAGTTTCAGTAGCATGTGTTCTGCCTAAACAGATTTATGCTATGTTAGTTGATTTGACACTGTTCCAGGGCTAATACCTGATTAGGCTATTCCGCTGCACAAAACTTTAATCTCCTCATCGTTTCAACATTACTTTTACCTCGAAATATTTCCAAACTACATATCCTTCTTGTTTGTGATAGCCATTTTAATAACTCCAATAACTCTAACTTTTTAAATCATGGATCATATTTTATTTGCTTAAAAGAACATTAAATTCATGTGACAAATATGAAATGAATTGGTTTACATGTATAAACATAATAAACAATACCTTGTGGATGTTATAAACAGCAGCTTTACAATCCTCTATTGACTTCAGGCAGATATGATCTTCTAACAACTGTATGACTAGTTGTAAATAATTCCTTAAATCTGTATCAGACACTCTCATTTCACCATCATGTATGACCTTGTTTCGCATAACAGAAATCTGAAATTATCAATAATTTATAATTAGTAAAGTTTGTCTTAATGTAGGATTACAAACATGGGGAGGGAAGATACATCCTTATTTAAGATTAGTGACCACAGTTTTAATTGTTTTTTTACCTTTTAGTTGTTTCATATATAACTTCTTTATGTGTTACAAATGGAAAATAAAGACTAAGCTATTAATTGATTACATTAGGTCAATCAGCCACTGTCTCATTATCTCTGATACAATTAATGTCAGCTTAAGGTTATTTGTAACTGTTTTTTGTTACTCATTCAAGTAAATCATTACAATTCACATAATGTTTGGGGGGTCAGTTATCATAGAGACCTAGAATATAATCCATTTTTTTAAAAATTGACAGTAAACTCATTATTTTGCCAGCAATCAGCAAGAATCAAAATTACTCAAGTGCTAGATTATAAAAAGAAATTCTATAAAACAAAATCATTTGAAGTTTAACATCAAAGTAAGTTTTATCACCAACAATTTTCATTTCATCCATTTGATGTAACAAATGACACCATACCAAGGTAATGTGGACTCAGGTAGATGTTACATCTTGACTAATGGCACCACTCCAAGGTCCTGTGGACTCAGGTACATGTCACATCTTGGCTAATGGCACCACTCCAAGGTCCTGTGGACTCAGGTACATGTCACATCTTGGCTAATGGCACCACACCAAGGTACTGTGGACTCAGGTACATGTCACATCTTGGCTAATGGCACCACACCAAGGTACTGTGGACTCAGGTACATGTCACATCATGGCTAATGACACTATACCAAGATACTGTGGACTCAGGTACATGTCACATCATGGCTAATGGCACCACACCAAGGTACTGTGGACTCAGGTACATGTCACATCTTGGCTAATGACACTATACCAAGGTACTGTGGACTCAGGTTCATGTCACATCATCGCTAATGGCACTATACCAAGGTAATGTGGACTCAGGTACATGTCACATCTTGGCTAATGGCACCACACCAAGGTACTGTGGACTCAGGTACATGTCACATCATGGCTAATGACACTATACCAAGATACTGTGGACTCAGGTACATGTCGCATCATGGCTAATGGCACCACACCAAGGTACTGTGGACTCAGGTACATGTCACATCTTGGCTAATGACACTATACCAAGGTACTGTGGACTCAGGTTTATATCACATCATGGCTAATGGCACTATACCAAGGTAATGTGGACTCAGGTACATGTCACATCATGGCTAATGACACTATACCAAGGTAATGTGGACTCAGGTACATGTCATATCTTGACTGATGAATTTGAAATCAACAGAATGTTGCAACTTAAGTTGCTTAAATAAGATAGCCATCCTTTACATTTACTTTTATGAAAGTATGCCTAAAATAATGGCTACAAAACTGTATTTACCTTAAATATCTGATGTAGATGTGACAACGGACAATGCTATTCACACTGGACTGGGATACATATTTACATTTAAACATCTGACACTGATGTAACAATGGACACAAATCTAAGGCACATTGTACTGTGACACATCTTAACTATCTAACATTAACTCAGAATGCTGTTTTGTTTTTACTCACACTAATTACATGACGTGCTATCTTCTAATTACCATTATAATATCATCCTTGATCCAATATCAAGAAATCTTATTTACTCTTGATAACTTATGAGCTTATAACAATGGACCTGTTTTCCTGTGCAGCCAAGAGATATAAAAATCTAAACCAAAAAAAAAAAAAAAAGTTTGGGGCCCCAAGTGGCCGAGTGGTCTAAAGCGCTTTCCGTTATGGATCACTACCATCTCACCTCTGTCTGCGTGGGTTCGAGTCTAGGATTCGGTGAATGTGGATATGTGAGAAAGCTTGCCAGTAGCTTTTCGTGGGTTGATGGTTCTTTCCGGGGATTTCCCAGTTTCTTCCTCCACCATTAATACTGGCCGCCATTTATAGCCTATTGTGTGCTGAAAAATGGCGTTAAGCCATACAACAACAACAACAACAACAACAAAAGTTTTGAAATCAATTGTGAAAATGTAACTGCTTCACATAAATTTCAAGCAAAGACTGTCATAAATCTCTCATCAATTTCTCACTATTTATACTATTTTCTGATTCAGGGAAGCGAAATAGCATAAATAAGCAGATAACACATCCATATATATTGCACAGTGGCAGAGACCCCCTCCATTTCAAATGCCAATTAACAAAACAAATGGGTAGCAGACATGTGTTATAAAATAAAAAATTCTTGATGTAGACAAAAATGTCTATTTCTTTCCATGTCTGGAAATATTTCATAACATTCTGAGATGCAACACTATGATAACAAGCCGATCTAAACAACTGTGCAGGAAATTCTGCTGGTGCTTTCATTTTAAGAGATGTTTTGCAAATTAGATCAACAAAGAACAATCATCACTGTAAACATATGCTATTGGAACACAATTTAGTTAAAATATAAATGTTATGTCCCAGACATGGGGAAGTAGAATTTGAGAATTTATTATTTTATTCTAGGTATCTTAGCTTGACTCTGAATGAGCATTTGCATTTGTCATGCTTTTTTCAGCAATAATAATAATAACTTTGCTTAAAGAGGGTGACACAACTAGTTACATGGAACTCTATTGTATGCATATTAATATATTTATATACATGGCACACAGATGCACAGTACACAAAATGTTTGCACTGTAGTAATACTTTAAATCTAAACCATATATATATATATATATATATATATATATATATGTATGTATGTGTGTGTGTGTGTGTAAGATCATAATTAGTAAGAGTTTGTAAATGTTTACATTTAATTAGATATAATTTCTCTCTGTATCCAACAAGTTTTCATGTCTTCACAAAACATGCATACATGCATCTAAATAAAGTCAGGTGTTCCAAGGTGAGAGTTTCTGAATGTATTTTTCCATTGCTCATCATTTGTTAGCTCTCCATATAGATGACGGAGCTGTAAATTTTCCATAGATTTGCATGTACAAATTCCTTTTTACAGCTCATAATACTTAACAGATGCTTAAAAAACTGGTCCTACATTAATCTAAGAATGTGATAAAAGTTTCATTTGCATGCTTAACTTACTTTATGCATAAGACCCTGGCCTTGTTGAGAAAGTTTGGGATGGAAATGTTTGCAATTAGCAAGCACTGTCAATAATGCCTGGGCATCACACTCAGCAGGTCCAGTATTGGAAGGCTGTTGTCCCCTTGGCATGAAAACTTTGGCACATTCCCATGGCTTGAATGGCCAATTAGGAACATCACTGTTATCCCAGTATATTTTCTCTGATTTAGGACTGGCATGGAGTTTCAACAGTTCATGAAGCCAGACATAACAGTATGAGCTACACTGCTTTTGGAATTCCCAAACTCCAGTGAACTTGTTTCTTTTCACAAGGCTGGCATTACATGTAGTACAAGGTGGTAGTGGCACTGTTTGACCTCCATATATTTTTTGTACCAGGGTTTGATGTAGGCAATCAACCTCACTCTGTATGAAGGTGTGTAGTCCAGATTTCATATAATACAGGGCCAAGGTCACCTTCAGCCAATTGGAGTACTCTTTGTCCTTGACCTTATCCACAGGGTCTGGTGTTGCCATCTCAACTCTGATTTATCTGCTGCGAGTTCATTCCATTAGTATTAAATCTATTGTCAAAAAACCTGGAAGAGAAATAAAAGTTAAAGGAGGGAACCATGTTGTATACTGGGTAATTCTACATGTCAATAGATCTCGAGATTTACTTTCAAAATATTGTGCTTACTGGCGACTAATTCTGCTATTACATGGGTTAAAATTTCACCCACCCACCCTGATATTGCAAGTGAAAAACTGCTGCTGTGAAGTGAATTTTCTAATCACTTGCTGATCAATGGAGTGTTCATTCAGGGTTGGCCACTCCTGCTCTTTAAGGTTGCTATGAAGGCAGACTATTGTTTGGGGAGCCACCCTAAAATATGGTAGACCAAGTCCTTAGGTTCTTCTGGCCAACAATGATCCAAACTGATATCGTCCTTTGCATAGCAGGACATGTACAAGCCTCTTATAAGTTTTAGTGTTTGTGTGTGTGTGTGATTTGGATTTTTAATGTAGCTTTAAAAATATTTCAGTCATATCGCTACCATGTCTGCAGTGTGGCAGTTTATAGTGACGTCTAGCACTGGGGCATCGTGCCGCAAACATGTAGCATGATGGCCCACCCAGTCACATTATCTAGCAAATAGTATTGGTCCCAGTCCATAAGTATAGGCATATCTTAGAATTAGCGTATGCATCACACCCTTACCTAGCAATAGTGTTGGTCACAGTTCATAGGTATCAGCATGGCCTCATGACCTCAATTAGTGAATGCACCACACCCTTACATACAACAGTACTGGTCACAGTCCATAAGTTTAGGCTGGTCTTAAAATTAGTGAATTCATCACCCCCTTACCTAGCCAAAGTTTTGGTCACAGTCCATATGTATCAGGATTATTGCAATTAGCTAATGCAGCACAACTTAACAATCAATAGTACTGGTTGCAGTCCCATAGGTAACAGTATGTGTTAGAATTTAACATATAATGATAGGTTAATTGTCCCAAAGTTTTTTACCAGAATTTTAAAATGGCACTGAAGATGGATAACAAATAATGCACAATGGATATTTCCTGACTGAAACAGTATCATTCTGGACCCACATATCCACAAAATCTGTCTTCCATATCCAGGATTCTTCCCCACTGTGCCTAAACCAATAATAATGTTTCAAAAGGAAATCTATAATATTTAGCTTCATATTGTTTTCTTTAAACTCAAATGGTCCAGCACAATATATAAAACCAATTCAATTACACAGGTTTAATGTTAGTAAAGGGGTCCATAGTAAACTGTAGTACACTATATCCAGACCTGCATTCTAATGAAAGACTATGTAATAATCATGGGGCCCATAACAACACTACACACTATACCCAGACCTGCATTCTAATGAAGGGCTATCTAACACAATAAAGGCAGTCACATCTAAATAAGAATTATCTGAAGTAATAAATAATACAGAATTTCATGGAATGTCAGGTATTGCCAGCCTAAATGTAGCTTTGGAATAATTAAAAAAAAAAATAAGAAAAGGTCGCTGTGACCTAAGTTTCCTACAGTGATTAGTTCACTCCAAGATGAACATTCTTGTCAAGTTTCATGACTGTACATAGAACAACATCAGATACACTAATTGCAAAAAATAAATGCAATAACTGGAGCAGGAAAAGCAGAAATCACTGTCAACTATATTTGCCCATAAATACATGTACTGAGTTTCATAACTGAACAAAGACTTTGTTTTGGTTTGGTGCTTTATTGCATAGCAATACAGCTAGGTTATTTAGTGCCAATCAGAATAGAGCACTCATGCCAAATGCCATACCACAGCAGCCAACACAGGCTAATTGGATGCTAGGATTCAAACTCAAACCAATTCTGTACCCTTGTCATTGAACAAACATGACTCCTGCCTTGGTTAGTTACCTACCATAAGACCTAAGGATTTTAACTTCATCTCTTTTACATATTTTAAAGAGATTTCATATGTTTATGTTCTGTAATTTTTAAGCTTTTGTAATTCATATTTACATTTATTTGGAAGTGTTTGTCATCCTAATATTTTGTGCCATTCCTTTTTCCTTTTTGTACTTCACCTTTAGTTGTTGCCATAAAGCCAATACTATGTTGAGATCCTTTAAAATACAACCATATAAACATGCATATTCATTAGTCATTAGGACATTTAATGAAGTCACATCAAGCCTACTTTGTAATACCTTAGCCTGCAAAGGAAATGTACATAGAACAGTATTGTAGAAACTATACTAAATGCAGACAAGTGTGCTGTTAAAGGTACATTACATACCTGTCCCATAATAGTCTTCTATAACTGAAACTATTGTAAAAAATAAAAAACATTTTTCTTTGTTCTAACATAATAGCCTTGACATCTGACCCCAAAAGTAATACACTCAATCCTTACACAAGGTATCCAGTTTTGTCCAGGTGTGTGATGTAGAATTATTGTTGCTGCATGTATATCACTGTTTCCTCTTTCAAGCAGAGTGACCTTGACTTTTGACCTTTTAACCCCACATCACTTGGCTAGTTCCTCACCGCAAACTTCAAGACGTCCATAAATTTACTTTGGGATGCCATATAGATCTAATGTTACTGAGCAGAAACAAATTGCTTTAGAAACAACTAGACATCATGAGAAATCTTTTGGTGAAAAACCTCATGTCAATATGAATTTCCATTTTTTTGGAGGAGGAGTAGCAATATCAAGGCTTTCAAGATGGCTGCAGTAGCCACAATACTGGATGTCAGATTGGCACCATTTCCTTTAGGACAAAATATCATAAGCAGCATTTTAGTAAAAACTCCACGTTGATACGACATTCATTAGGAGGTGAAGCAATATCAAAATTTTCAAGATGGCTGCTGTGGTAGCCATACTGAATATCTGATCAGCACCATTTTTATTTCGTACCAATGAGACCTTTGAATGAAAGAGTGTGTAAACTTTCATGTCAACACTCTAGTCCTACAACATAAGCCCCATCACCCCGATATTTTTCTTCTGGGTGGGTGATGGGTCTTACTGCCTAACTAACGGTGCTATGTAGCATGTTTTGATGTTGACTAACAGTGTAACGAAAGTCATATTTTCAGGAATATCACACACAACTGGCTACCAATAATGACACTTATCTACAAAGTAAAGTTATGTTTTTTGTCAGACTTTACTTACCCTTATGTCTTTTCTCTAATACATTCAAATTCTCACAAAAGAAATGGACCTGTTTTCAAGTTTCGTTGGCCTACATTTGAGTTGGCTGGAACTCGACGAAAGCCGAGAATTCCGAAATCGGGTAAGGTTGAAATATTAATCCTTAATGAAACGAATAAAAATATATTATGCCTATTGGAACTATAAGTAACGTTTCGTTTCGTTCGAGAAATGTATCCCAACTTGCGCCTACTTAAACATACTTTGGCATACCTCGACTAGCGTCACATTTCAACAAATTCAAATGTATGTCAACGGAACATGAAAATGCGTCCATTTGCTAGTGTCATTTTTTATTCCACCAGGATAAAGACAGCACAGTATGTATATTAATTACACATAAATTAGTGGAGGAGTGTCGATATAGGCTGCCAAGTGTGTGAGATATTCCTGAAACTTTGACTACTCATTCCGATGTCAACGACATCGAAACATGCTAAGCAAGGCCGTTATTTGGGTTGTAAGACGTAGCACTAAAACAAAAACATCTTACATGTAGGACTAGTCAACACTCCAATTAGCTTAGGATGAGCAGCAAGTGAATATCTGATGCTAATGGATACATTGACTTTAGAACATGGAATACAGACAACATATTAGCAATTGGGCTAAAATATTTTATTTTTTTTTAAATTACAGATTTTTCTAACACTGTGACAAGTCCAGATTTAATTTCATTTGTAAATAACAGTGTGATCCCAGGTGGAAGCGTGTTCTGAGGCACTTGCCTATACAGATCACTGGCATCTCACCTCTGTACGCATGGGTTCGAGTCACAGATCAACTAACATTGATACGTGTAACAGCCTGCCAGTAATGTCAGAAAAAAGGCGGTCTAAGTAGCATCAAAATTGAGGATAGCCAAATTTAAAGTCTACACATCTCATCCACGTCCTGGTCTAATCCATGTCCCATGGCATCCTCAAGAACTCTACTAGTTAGGAAATGTCTCCCATCTGCATCCTTTAAAAGTTGTTTTTTAGAGTAAGCGATAACTAGGCCTATACTAACACATTATCAGTAAATCTTATTTGACTACATTCTGTAAAACTTGATGCCAAACTTTAGAAAACTTTCTTTCCTTCAATCTTCCGGGTTGATCACTAGCTTTCGGTTTGTCTCGTAAAAGATGGGAGTTAAGCATTGGATATCAAACCAATAGGCCTATTCAGTTCAATTCATGGATTATACTGAACAGCAATACAGCTGATGTACAATGTAACCAAACAGGGAACAGATGAATGATCAATATGATAATGATAATAGGTTGAAAGTACATATTACCATGATAGTGATAATATATCGAAAGTTCACATTACGACCACACAACCCGTATGCAAGTAATATTTAAAATAGTTTGTGACAGAAGAGCAAGTTTACAGGTTAAACAGTTAAATACTGCAATATGGAATGGGGATATTAGCAAGTAAATACACAGTCTAACTATACCTAGCTGAGATTTTTGCGACTTACAAAAGATTATGCAAATATAGCCGTTACATTTGAAAAAATATCGTGAAAAACGGATGAAAAGATATGCAGGAGTGACGCGAAAGGGGGTCAATGTAACATTACGAGAGAAATAAATACAAAATGTACTTTTTTAAGAGTGTTTCTTACGGAGAGTGACACGTGTAGATCAACTGAATGAGATTTGTTGAAAACATTGACCTGAAATCTTTTAAGGCAGCTTTCACTTTCGACATATATATTCCTTAATGTTATGTGTACACTTCCAGGCCACTAGCTATGAAGAGGTTCGCAGGCATTACAAGGTGACTCCACATGTAATGGTCCAAAAATCAAAGTTCTTTTTATCTACATGTATCTTCGCGTGACTATATTATTCATTTGGTTATTCAATAAAATAAAAATATAAATAATAAAAAACATAATTCGGACAAAAATTTGTATTTGATTGGGGATTATCCTTTAATTTTAAAGGGACATGCGATGTTTTGATTCCAATGTTCTTGTTCACATTATCCCGGTCCCAGAGGTCTAAAATATATTGAACTTGATATTGAACTTGATTTGAACCGGGATTGAACACCACTTCTATGAGCCATTTAATCCCTTACACTGGTTTTCTCACCCATTTATATTCTGAATTTAATATTGCTCTTAGCCAATGATCGATTGGTTTCCTCCTTTGAGTGTTTTGTACATTTAATGTACACGTGTTGCATGTTCTTTTGTTGCTGATGGGGAAGGGTCTTTTCTTAAATCTCCTATATGTGTACCAGTTAAGGACTGGCATTACTTTTGTCAGATTTTGGAGTTGTATATCTAAAGCTGCAATGATAAATTCTGGAAAATTAAAAAAAGTCAGATGTTTCTGTGCTGTGTCTGCATGATATTTGTATTATCGCATTACAATGGTTAGTAAGTAGTATAGGGTGGCGATATAGCTACAAGAGGGTTTCCTATGCTAGACTGGGTGAAAAGTCTATAGTTACAAGGTGATTTTAATATTAGCTCGCCCTCTTGTTTCTGATTATTTAAGTTACTGTAATTTACAACACTCCTGGACTACAGTTTATTTAAGTTACTATAATTTACAACACTCCTGGACGACATTTTATTTAAGTTACTATAATGTAAAACACACTTGGATTACAATTTGTTTAAGTTGTTATAATTTACAAAACTCTTGGACTACAGTTTATTTCAGTTACTGCAATTTGCAACACCCTTGGAAGACAACTTATTTAAGTTACTATAATTTACAACATTCCTTGACTGGAGATTATTTAAGTTTCTGTAATTTACAACACTCTTGGACTATAGATTACTTAAGTTAATGTTATGTATAACACTCTGGGACTACAGTTTATTTACGGTACTGTAATTTACAACATTCTTGGACCACTTTTAATGTAAGATACTGTAATTTACAACACGCTTGGAAACATTTTTGTAAGTTACTGTAATTTACAACACTCTTGAACTATAGTTTATTTAAGTGACTCTAATTTACAACATTCCTAAACTACAGATTATTTAAGTTACTGTAATCTGCAACACTTTTGGACTAAGATCAGGCTAAAAATTATTATAAAGATTCCTGTATCACTGGGTTTGAAAAGTAAAAAATAATCTTCCCAATTATTTATATCCACCCATTGCCAGCATCTGCCTTTGACGCCGATAGACATCTCACTTTGTATTGTGTTATCATTGTTCTTGTTCGCCAACTTAGCATATTGCCTGGAATTTCGCTCTCCACTGAGCGTAGTTTCTAGACACGAGGGTAAGGTCAAGGATAATATTTCTTTGAGAGGTCTGTGAAAGCAGTTTTACATACCGTACAAGGTTAATAGTTCAGCTATATATAAAATGTCTCTATGCAAATTTCAAATACAATGAGACAGTAACATCTGATAATAACATGTTCTGAATCACATTGAACAGATGGCAATACTCACTATGCTGCAAGTAATATAATCATTAAATGGCTCTTGAATGTGGCATAGTATGCACTATTATCAACGACTCAGCTGAATGGGGCATAGTATGGTGTGCGTTATTATCAATGACTGCTGAATGTGGCATAGTATGCACTATTATCAATGACTGCTGAATGTGACATAGTACGCGCTATTAGCAAGAACAGCTGATAATGGCATAGTATGCATTATAGTCAATGACTGTTGAATTGGTATAGTATGAAAATTCTGTTGAATGTGGTATAGTATGATTATTATCAATGTCTGTTGAATGTGGCGTAGTATGCACTATTTTCAATGACTGATGATTGTGGCATAGTTTGCGTTATTAACAATGACAGGTGACAGTGGCATAGTATAATTATTATCAGTGACTGTTCTGAATGTAGTATAGTATGCATAATTTTCAACGACTGTTGAATGTGGTATAGTATGCATTGTTTGTCAATTACTGTTGAGTGCGACATTTTATACGTTATTAGCAATGACAACTGATAGTGGCATATTATGCAGTATGATCAATGACTGTTAAATGTGGCATGGTGTGATTATTATCAATGTCTGTTGAATGTGGCATATTCATCTTTGAAACAGCATTTACAATTGTCTCTTTAATGTCATTTTTCTGTTACACTTCAACATGTAAAACCAGCATAGGCCAGTATCAAATTCCGTGTTTATTATGTTAGGACTCTAGGGTCACAGAATGAAGTAACATAAAAAAAGCAAAACCAAAATGTTTTGTAAAACTTAACAAACAGTTTAATTATTGAAGTAATAAATGAAAAACTGTACTAGGAACTTATAGCATGATGAAGTGAATCCAAATTAGTCCTGATAAAGTCTATGAAAGTCCTAAATGAATGAAAAGTCCCTTATAATTTCAATACTGGAAATGTATTGGTCCTCCAAGAACAGTGACGTCGTCAAGAGGGCGTTGTCCAGAATTATTTCAAATAATTTATAACAGTTCCAGAATAATATTAGAGCCAAATAATGAGCACTTTCTATCACCACTGAACAGTACAAAGAAATGTTTTTCCTCTTGTAAAATATCTATGTACAACATAAAACACGTCTGTAGACTTACATCAGGAACACAAAGTGTGAATGACTCCAGAAATCGAAATGAAACTGAATGCTTAATTTTCTCCTCATATATAATGCAACTGTAGTTCGCAATAGACCCCATGTGTCAACATACACTATTGATTTACGACCAATTACGTATATTTACGTGACCTCGCGCAACCAATGGAAATGCACAGAATTCTTCTTAATACTTCCATATCCCACCAGTCACTGAGAAAATACGCCATAGGCGCCATTTTAAGTCTTTTTATTACGATTATTATTACTAATTGTCAACACGTACATAAACATCTATAGATCCCATTTAATTTGTGTTTTCAACAGAGCCAAATTACGCACACAATTTATAAAAAAAAAAAAATATTCTCCATAGTTTACGACCATGAATAAAAATTACGAAAATGAAATAAAATCATACCAGAAGTTACAGAAAATATATATATACATAATAATTGTTGCCATCTATCACATACCAGATCACAGAATTCAGGAGAAAATCAGTTTTTCTTTCTGTTGTATGTGCTTATGAGTTATTTATTTATCGGTTAGTGGAAATTTGTGTGATGTATCAAAATGAACAAAAATAGTACAATTTGTTTGTTTTTTTAACACATTTCTCATTTGATTTATTTGGTTTTATGTCGTATGGCATAGTAACTCTTTGAAGGTCATGATATGTCGAGGCAATTAATATACAGTTATTTGCCCAGCATCACACTACAGTAGCTGATCTGGGCTGATTATATGGTGAGAATCAAACTGTACCATTGTTTTTGTGAGTCCAAATCCTTAGGCACTGAACCAAGGCAAATTCTAAATGCGTACAAGACTTCACTATAAAAAGCAAATGAGATATTAAAACAGCACTATAAAAGAAGACATAGACATCACTTGGAGTTTTAACCACCCAGATAATAACTATTTACTTGAATTCTGGCTAAGGTTTTAGAGAAAATGCAGTGCCTGGGCATATTGATTGGCCTTGTTGCTGTCAAACTCATTGCTCTCATCACGATTGGCTGAAGCCAGTGTTGTGCCTTCACTACGGCTAAGCTAGTACATTTACTTTAAAGGAATTAAATTACAAACTAGTGTTGCTTCATTTAAAAATTGTAATATAATGAAAACAAAATAATCAATATAACGAAAGTAATACATTATTAGAATGATTGTAAAAATTATTAGAAGCCTGCTGCTAGAATTTAAAGTTCAAGAAAGACAACTTGAAACAAAGACTTATGCATAAATCTACAGGTTACTTCCCCTCAAGTAATCTGCTGTTTCTCGAGGCTCAGAAACGTTAGTCTGTTCATGTTAGAACGAATTCAACTAGAATGCATGAAGCAGTAAGTAAGTAGATGCTGATAGTGAGAAAAAGTGCCAATACCTTTGATATTTGATACCTTCTTATTCTACCCTATCGTAGAAAGGGTGGGTACATGACCCTTCACTATGCCAAACAGACGTTACCTTGTTTGGGACGCCTGTTCTGTTGATGTCATTTACCCCCACTAAAATGTACACGTGTATTGAGTAGAATTGATGAGGCCTACCGCGGTATATTTTTCTTGTGGTACATACCACTGCACTTTTTCACGACACTAGTACTTCGGTAGTTCCTGTCAGTAAGGGATGTTCGGAAATTCCAAAGTCTTGTTGCGAACTTAATGCTATTAACAACAGGTTTTCGTTTTACATGACAAAATAATTCGAAGCATTATTACTTTTTTTATTTATACAAAACAGTTGTATTTGTCAAAAATTAATTTTGAGTATTTAAAAAATAATCATATTGATCCTTTAATCACATGTTTAACACGTGTCACGTATGTCAACTTGGTAGCTAAATGGGATGTTGTGAAAGCTTTTTGTTTCAAATCTAAACTTTGTGAAATATTTCAGATTAAAAATGAAAAAAAAACCATAAAAAAAAAAACAAGATGGCATTTGTTAGTTATTTTCAAGCGTATGTTAATGTGTTAAGTTACTAAATTACTCAAATCCATTCAATGTTTTCTCATTTATTGATTCACTGTATTTCATGTGTACTGTCCCTCTCTGATAAATATTTTGCCTGTGTGTTGGCATCCAACTCAAGTTTCCTTGCCTATTTTATTAATAGTAAATTGTATGCTTTGGTGTCAGCAAGTCCTAAGCTCTCTATTGTCAGAACAATGTTTTCGTTTTTTTAGGGGTTGTCATCAGTAGTACAAGCCTAAATTAACTCCTTTTACTTACAGTTTTTATATTACACTTTATACGGCAATTAACATACACATAGCAAATTCATCTGCTATAAGGGACTGACCATTTTATTTTCCTGGGGTGGGGAGTTTCGGTGCCTGAAACATATTATTCTCTTGTATCTCAAGATATTTCTTTTCTTCAAATACTATAATGGCTGAAGAGTGACATGTCGATTAGTTTGACGTCTGTGTGCGTGCCCGTGTGTCTGTCTCTATATAGTGTCAGTAATTTAAAATGGACCCGATACTCCCACCACACGACTAATGTACACAATAGCATAGTAACTCAGTGCTGACCGTGGCGATTACTTCAGATAGAACTGGGACGGAGTTTTAGACTGTTGTTTCATAAAATGGAATAAACATATATATACACGTTTAAGAGTATTTCATTCCAGATATACAATTCACATTTCTTAATATAATGTGTGTGTGTGTGTGTGTGTGTGTGTGTGTGTAAGGTAAATGTAACAAAATTGTTTACATTTGTGCGAGCTACATTTATATATTGTGTTGATACAATGATGCACTAGGTGTGAAGACAAATATTCAACAAACAAAAAAAGAGAAAAGGCAATATTGACATAAAAATATTAGGAATACACTGATTTTTTTAGTTTGTAGTATATGCGCACTGATTAATTTCAAAGATAATCTTTATGGATAATTTTAGGCGGAATGACCTTAAAGAAAATTTCTGATGCAGACTGCATGGAAAGTTTTCTTATAATGTAGATGTATGGACAAAGAGAATAAATGCTTCATTTGCAGTCTGAATAACTAATCATTTATTCACTAAAAGCATTCAAGACCGGATGAAAGCTAGTCTACAGGAATCGATATGCAAAAGGCATAGTTTCAGTCAGTAGGCAAAATGAGATTTTTGCGACCCTTAGTTAATATATTTAGCTCCCCCCTCCTTATTGAGCTTCATATCGGATTTATAAGAAATCAATCCTAAGAACATTTCCAAAATAAGATTTACTCTTGTCACTAAAAACTTAGAAAAAACTATTATCGAATGTTTGAGTTTTCCATGTCCTATAATGCCAAACAATATTAAAATGGCGGCCTACTTTATTTCGTCTTTCGCTCCACCAGTAAAATTATATGCATCGTGAGAATACTTGAGGGGGTGGGGTGGGGTGGCACTTTGTGTCTAAAAAATGAGGCTAGGACATTATGGAAGGCGATTAAGGTTTTGATGATTATTCAGAGCATATGTTTTGTGGGGATTTGGTTTTGCTCAAAAGCAAGGTAGATACGAAACAGTGTGATAGTGTGTATATAAACACTCCTATCCTTTGGTATGTGATAGTATGTGTATTTGTGTGTACATAAGTACAGTTTTTGTTTTAGTACTTTTACGACCTTGTATGTAATGGTGTGTGATTTCATCCCCTTCATATACATCCTACTCTTTTCGTGGACAGTAGTATGATATTTTGTTTGCTCACTACACGGCGTGGTGGATCGTAAGTGAGGGGTGTTGGTTGGGAAAGTGAGGGTTGTTGGGTGGTATAGTGTGGGGTATTGGATGGTCCATGACTATGTATGGGTTATTACACATCGCGTGTTCAATAGTATGTGGTGGGCATTGGTCAATACACACGGCACGTTTGATAGCAGATAATATGCTGTTGGGTAGCAGATAACGGGGTCTCAGATAATTGATATCAAAGTGTTGGATTGTAGATAACTAGGTGATGGATAGCAGATGACTAGGTTGTACCCACTGTCATTCCAATATTAAATTTTCCTAATATCCAGACTGTCATTCCGATGTTAAATTCCCCTTAAGCCGCAGACTGTCGTTTCCTTGCTAAATTTCCGTTTCGGTCCTGAGTACAATTCCCATGTTAAATCTCCCTGATGCCTCAGACTGTTCTTCCCATATTAAATTCCAGTTTGGGTCTAGAGTGCCATTCCAATTTTAAATTATCGTGTTGGCTTATGATCCTTAGACCCTTTATAGCATAGGATTCTCGTTTGGGTCTGAAGTGTCATTCTTGGGTCTAGAGTGTCATTCCATCAGGTAGACGCCAGATAAATATTTCTCGCCAAATACATCTAAAATTCCACACTGGTACAAACAAACCCACTCACTCGGTAGAGTTACCATACTTGAACTTTCAGAAAAGAGGAACAATCCGGAGAGTAGGTGTATCTCAATTAGTATCTGTATAGAGATTTAAGGACCGAAAAGGGGGATATGTCCAGGATAAAGAAGATGTAAGACAACCCTATCACCCTGTGACCCCCGCCCAAAAAAAAAAAACCCTATGAAACAAGAGGGCGAGCTAATATTAAAATCACCTTGTCACTATAGACTTTTCACCCAGTCTAGCATAGGAAACCCTCTTGTAGCTATATCGCCACCCTATACTACTTACTAACCATTGTAATGCGATAATACAAATATCATGCAGACACAGCACAGAAATAAATAAACTGTAAAATATAAATTATAACAACTTAAACAAATTGTAATCCAAGTGTGTTTTACATTACAGTAACTTAAATAAAATGTCGTCCAGGAGTGTTGTAAATTATAGTAACTTAAATAAACTGTAGTCCAGGAGTGTTGTAAATTACAGTAACTTAAATAATCAGATAGGGTAATGGGATTTAGATAATATACACGATGCTGAACTGTATATATGTCAAAAACATAAAATCCATACAATAAAGTCGCCTTACAGGTCACATATTTCTCTGTATAAAGTGTAATAAGGTGATGAAATAACATACGTAAACTTTGTGTGCTACTACTTGACAAGACCTTGCAGTGCCATTAGCAAAATGTTATATCCGAGTTTCTACTTCTCTGTGGTATAACACCTGCCGGTATTTTAGCAGCGTGTGCAATGTGAACTTGTATTTCTTTGTGACACATCACCTTGCAGGGTCGTTAATAATGTTGTATATGTAAACTTCAAATTCGATGTGAAATAACACCTAGCAGTGTCATTAGCAATATTCTTGATGCCAACATCTATTCTAAGCGATACAGCACTAAGTAGTGTCACTCGCATAATGTTATATGTAAGATTCTATTTCTCTGTAAATTACCTTGCAGTATTATTAGCAGCATGTTCTTGTAAGCTTTTTTTTTTTAATTTGATACATGATGCCATCTCTAATCATCTTTGACTCATTTTGTACCAATGCCATATCCTTTAGATAGGGTATATGCTGTGATTCATCCTCCTCCATTTCTTCTCATCACATTCCCTGATGTCTAAGCCTGACACATAACATAATGACCAAGTCTATGACATCACCATACGTCCAAGTCCATCAGATCCTGTTAAGTCCAATCCTATCGTATTATCCTACGTACAAGCCAATCACAATAACTTATGTTTATGCCCACGCCTATCACAATCCCTGATGTTTATGTCCAAGCCCATCACATCCCCTAATGTCCTAGTCCATAACATCCCTTATGTCCAAGCCTACCACATTCCCTTATATCCAAGCCTTTCATATCCCCATATGTCCAATTCAATCACATTATCTTATGTCCACGTCGATTACATCCTCTTGTGTCTAAGAACATCATGTCTACTTTTGTCAAATTCCATAACATCCCTGTATATCCCAGGCCATCACATCCGTTTATGTCAAAGCTGATCACATCTTATTTCTAAGTCCATCTATATGTCAAAAATTATGTTTCAATTCAAAAACTGTTTAGGAACTAAATGGGTCACGGCCCAATTTAGTCCAAGGTCTTATTTTAAAAGAGATTTTCAACATCGTTAGACCTAATTTTACATAGTTTGGCCCACGTTTGATTTCAAACTTTGCCCTTCCATTATGAGCAAAGCTTTCTCTAATTTTTCTATATTTTCAAGGAATTCGTGTCATATCGACATATTTCTAAACTAACTGTTTGTGATCCAGGTTTAGAGTTATATTTTAGTATGGACAAAATTGGCATAGTGATCCAATGCTTCTTACGCTGCGCATATTGTGTGATGAGAAACAATCCCCCGACTTTTGGACAATTATGCATGGCATCTGGTGTATTGCATTACGCATGTCACCCTGTCTTTATCATGGGAGATATATTGTATTAGGCTTGTCTCCAGGCCTCATCATTGGAAATATAGTTTATTACGATTGTAACCTGTTCTTATTATGGGATATATATATATATATATATATATATATATATATATATATATATATCGTATTGGGCTTGTCCCCAGGCCTTATCATAGGAGATGTATTGTATTCGGCATGTCTCCAAGTCATATATTGGGAGAAATACTATAGCAATTTCCAGAAGAGCATATGTAATATCGGAGCTTTTTTCGTTCTTTTTCCCAACATATATTCTTCTATTTTACCAAAAGAAAAAGCCGGATAACCTGTGTACTTCTTTTCAAGTATGTACCTTCTACTGTTTTTTACAGTATTAGAAGAGTTTATTTATTATGCATTAAATGTCATTGGATTTCCCCCAGGAATCTCCAGTTTTCTCCGAAGTTCTCCACATTTAGTGTCAAGATGAGGCCATTAGATTCAACCTGAGGTCTCCGTCATTAGAATCAGACTGAGGTCTCCAACATTAGTGTCAGTCGGATGTCCCTTCCATTAGTGTCCGCCTGTGGTCTCCATCATTAGAGTTATTCTGAGGTCACCAATATTACTGTCAACCTGAGTTGAATTTGTTGTACTGTTGATTAAAAGACATGAAAAAAGGTTACAGTAAGTATTTCTTTTATTTTTAGTGAGTTGCATCTGGGGTAAGGCATCACACTTTGCTGCCGAGTTGTACAGATCGATGAAGGGCATTGGCACAGATGATGACACGGTTTGTCCGGTGATTGTATTTCGATGTGAAGTAGATATGGTTCAGATAATGGAGGAATTCCAACGGAACTAAAAACGGACCCTGGCACGTTTATTGCAGTAAACATTTTGATATCAATAAACAGTTAATGCAATGAAATATGAACTTTCATTTTGTGTACTGTACATCAGACTCCTGCAAATTATGTTAAGAACTCTCGGTGGCACTTGTGCAACTTAAAGGTATTTATTGGTACTAGGAGCAGTGTAGCCTGGAGGAAACATGATAGAGACGAAATTAGAATGTGATAATTCCAAATACTTAATTGCAATTTCCTATAGTTAACTATGCTAGCCTCATGTAATCTGCATGCTGATGTAATTAGTATATCACCTTATTGGGATAGCAGTTACAGAGAAACAATGGAAGGAAATCTAACATGCATTTTATTCCCCTGTTCATAATACTAGACAATATTGATGTTGAATTGTCCACCTGTCTGGTTGTCTTTGTGTAATCTTTTTGTCTCTCTGTTCAAAAGCATCTTTGTTTCTGTATTATAACTCTCAAATGATTCAAAGTATTTCAACCAGACTTGGCACACATGTCAAGCAAGCTGCATAGAAGCGCCTGTTGTTACTGCATTTTTTATGTTACCATGGAAACAAACTGTCTGTAGAATACGAACTTTTATAAATTAAGGGTTCTTGGTCATAGGATACAAGCATACATAGTATTAACATTGAAAGTGCTCAATTAACTCTGGCTTTTGATAACATTTTTTTCGCAAAGGTGAGATAATTCTTTAACAGGGAGCTCTTCCATATTTCATGCTTCCACTGCTTACAGAGGAGGCATTTTGAATTTGGACCTGCTTGTCAGTCCACTTACATCCACATGTCCATTTATGTTAGGGTGACCATCCGTCCCGAGATCGCAGAAAATAGCATGTTTTTGTGTCCATATGCAGCTGACCTGATTTGATTTTCTTGCCATTATGGTAATTTTTCAGTTTTTACATGATTTTTACAATTTCAGGACTTTTTACATCAGTAACTTGCCAGCTTGATGATGCAAAAACCACTGTAGGCAGACATGAAATTTAATAAGCTGGTATGTGTTAATGTGTTGACCATTTGCTTTCAAGATGAAACCATTATATCAGTTTTTTATTTTTTTTATATTTTCCAAATTTGTTATTTTATAACTAAGTATATTCTTTTAGTGAAAATCTATGACATTATTTGAAATATATATCACTCCTATGTAAAATTGCTCAAGAATGATTTATGATGGAGTGGTTTTTTAATGGAGAGGAGTTTGTAATGGAAAGGGGTAACTTATAGATAAACAAGAGATATGCAACACTTTATGAGAAGCAGTTTGTAATGAACCATAATCAAGTGCAATACCAGGTACAGTGGTGTGTATCCAGTAGTCTTCAAGCACACAACAAAAGTCAAAATGGCGCACGAAAAGTCAATTACATATTGCAGTAAAAGTATCAAACCATGGATAGGCATCTGACTTGCCTTCACCAATGTATTGAACTGTTAGACCAGTATTACATTTAATGTACTTCCATACTGGGGCTCCTTCAAGCTCTGACTATTTGCACAGTGTTTACCTCATTGTATCTATCATTCTTACAACTTGTAACTAAGCTGTTTTTATCCAGAATCAAACTTGTATAACAGAAAAGGTTAATACATATGGCATACAGATAAACAAGCCAAGTATAGTCTGCTTGAGAACTGTTTTATGGCACTTGCTTGTTCCAGCATGATACATCTGGGGACTACAGAACAATGGTGTTAGTCTTAATCCGGGAGGATGGTGCCAATACAAAGAAGTGAAAGTTGAACAATAACAGAAACCATTCAGTGCAGATAGGGTATGGAGGGTCCAAAGATTTTATTTTTATGGTGGCTTTTGTTACAGTGAAGTATGTGTATAATTTCAAGGAATGGACTTTGAAAATATTTTCCTCACTGAGCATGTGCCCATTATAAAGATGTGTATGTATATTAGACCTTGTCATGGAGCAAATGCCCATTATACTGCGGTGTATATTAGTCTTTGTCATGGAAGAGGTATCCATTACACAGAAGTGTATTTTAGGCCTTGTCATGGAGCAGATATCCATTCAATAGAGGTGTATAGCAAGTCTTGTCATGGAGCAAATATCCATTATACAAAGGTGTATAGAAAGACAGATGTGAAATTGAAGTATCAAAGTTTAATCCACAAACTGACCAGATATACTTGAATGAAAGCCTATGCTTTGTGATGAATGTATTTAAACCAAATCTCCTCCTTTGCAGAGTTTATTACAACTTGTATGAGAACATTACCAACACCAGACATGTTTACAGCTATGCTTGCTCAGTAGTTTCATTAGAATAGTTCATACATGTATACAGTACAGTTCTGGGTAATGGTTTTCAGGCAGATTATTTTCTGTAAAGATGCTGAGTGCCAGATCTCCATACAATTGTATAGGCTATTAAACACTTTTATTCAAGCACTTAAGAATGTTTTACTGCACATAATTTAAATAAATCCAATATTATTAATGAGGCCATTTTATGTGAATCCAGTCAGTGAGGTGTTGGGATGAATTTCTAACATGGAAAAATAATGGGATGTGTAATCACTGTAAGAAACAGTTGTGATGGTCCTCATGAAAGTATCCATGAATAATTGTGACCATCATCAGCTAATTGGTTTCATACTGCTGTTGCTATAAAAAGGTAGGTCGGTGGTATTATCAGCTAGTTCAAACTACTACAGTTGCTATAGATGGGGTGGGTGGGAGTATATGTGTGGTATGAATACAAGTGATGCAATAAATCATTACACATATGCTTTGTGAGTTCCTTCAAACTGTTAATGTCAAACTGGCCGTTGGTGTTAGAATGGCAATCTTCATGTAGGTGAATACAATAATTTACTGGACTTTGGGAATTCCTGATAAACATTTGCAACATTATACCACTCTGAAACAGACTTTGGGACTCTACTACTAAACATTTGCCACATTAAACCAGTCTGAAACAGTCTTTGGAAAAATACTGATAAACATCTGCTAAGTCAAACCCTTCAGAAAGACACATCACTTGAGGTAGTCTGCTTTTTTAACATTTACACACTTACTGTGCAACTTAAAATGATGTTGTTATTACATTATCATCAATATGACATCACTTATCACTAAGGTGTGTCATAGCTGTAAAATCAACACTTACTGTGCGCCTTAGAATGATGTTATAATTACATCAATATGACATCACTTATCAAATGATTTGTTGATGAAATCCATTGATTTGAAGACAGAAAGGAGAAAACTGGAATTATAAAGCCTGAATTATCATGGTTGGGTGTTTATAGAAGAGTAAATTTCTGCCAAATCACTCCAAATGTTAATATAAAGTCATTTGGACTTTGTGAGTGATTAGGTAAAGTATACTTTGATAAATATCCAATCATGGTTATTTAATCCTATATACAACTGTATTTATAAAATATAAGATCATTGTGTTTACGTAATATAAGATCATTGTGTTTATTATAAAATGACAAGAATATAGATTTTCTCCAATTACACCAGAAAAAAATGTAGCAACATAAGAATATACCTTTGGATCACATGACCTTCTGTCATTATGAGTAACGTCATTTGATTGTATTATCAATGTATGTAATTTGGCAAAAATACAAGATGTAATTTTTTTAACAAAATTGCAATAGTCCTGTGTTATGTAAATCTAAAAGAAATTTAATTAATTTTTGTTCTTTCAGACATCAGTATGGAGAACTTAGGAGAAGTATTGGAACAAATCACACAGTGGAGATGATAGTGAACTTAGGCCTTTGAAAGTAGCCTTTGACCTCATGTAGACTGGTTTATTTGCATTCCTTGCGTTTATATTCATTACATTACTGGAAATGTGTTTCAAACCTTTTGAGGTTTTTATTGCAGTATGTTGATGCATGTAGTGCTATACTGAGGTGTTTTAAAACAAATTAAATTGTGGTTTACCTTTAAGGACATTAATGGCCTTGTACATGAGGCTCATGAAGTTGAGAAGTTCAAATGATTAAATAATATTTCATAGATTGCACGGCCAGCATAGTCATTAGAGTTAAATATAACTGAAAATGTATGATTTCACATAAAGAATCATTGCAAAATTTGCCAGGAAATATTAACACCCCTGACAACCTTTCTGCTGTTATCAACAGCAGATGGGTTAATCTTAGTGATGCAGTGATATCAGAGGCTTCATTTTATTTTATATTCTCCCTTTGATTATCACTGACTTATTCAAAGGGAAGCCTAATAATATACTAAACCTAAACTGCAATGAATGTGTACTCACAAATATGAACAAAAAGAGAGCATTTGTATTAGTTGATATACTGACTGTTATGAAGGAATGAAACCTGGGACTCCTATACCATACTGTTAATTAAATACGTTTTTAATGTTTTTCTAGATACTGTATTGAGGCTCCAAATAGCCCAATGGTCTAAAGCACTTGCTTTTAACGATCAATCCAATTTCACCCCTGTCCACAAGGGCTCTAGTCTCAGTCTTGGCTAATGTGAACATGTGAGAAAGCTGCCAGTAGCTTCTTATGGATCAGTGATTCTTACCAGGGTTTTTCCTGGGTTCTAGCCTAGCATGCACTGATAAATGGTGTTAAATCCAACAACAACAAAAACAACAAGATGTTGTTTCTTCATTCACGGCATAAAAGACTCATTATCAATACTGAAAGGATTTAAATAATAGGATGTTTTCTGTCAAAATCGATTAAGTTCCATATAGAAAGTTTTACTAGTCATTTAAAATAATTTTATTTTCTATTTTTGGTAATCATGGCCATATTTCTATAAAAAATAAGTTTTAAAAATACTAAAGGTCCATCTCCCTCCATGGTTTCTGTCAAATTTAATCAAATTCTGTTGATCAGTTTTTCAAAAGAGGTTAATTAACTGCTTTTTGTTATTTTAGAAAAGGCAGACACATTTCATGGTCAATCAGCATCATCAGCATACATTTGAATGCCCTTTCTGCCAGTACACATTCTGTTACATTAGTTCATATTCGGTCTGTTGTTTTTTTTTAGATGAAATCTAAAATTGTTCTATTTTTAATAATAGCCAGATCTGATTGAAGATCGGCAATATTTCTTAAAAGTACTTTGTGCCTGGATGCCTTCTTTTAAAATTAATGAAATTCTGCTTTGCAGTTGTTGAGAAGATGTCAAAGTTCGAGGCTTTTATAGTAACAGCAGACATTTTTGATAGTAAATCAGTACTATCTGTTCAAACATTTTTTCTATTTTTAAAAATGTCAGTCACATTTGAATCTAGATTGGCAATTGCCCTTCCTGTCATGATGATTTCTGTCAAACTTGTTGAAATTCTGCTGAGCATCTTTTAAGAAGTCATTTATGTTGTATTTCCATTATTTATAATTGCAGCAAATTTGCATCATTTGCACGTTTTAAATTGCACTGTGTGCAGATGCTTTCTATCAATTTAGTTACATTTTGTTAATTCTTTGAGAAAAAGTAATTTAAACTCTTTCATATTTTAAGCAATGATGTCAGTTGGCATTATTTGTACAAAAATTAAAAGCCCTTCATGTCTATATGATTCCTACCAAACTGGATTGAAATTGGTCCAGTAGCTTTTATGAAGATGCTGAAAATAGCAAATGTTGACAGGCACACAACAGATACAGGGTCAAACCATAAGGCCAAAGAAACAAATGTGTTGTCCAAGTAACCTACTCCTTGATATTAGGGCGTAATGAACAGAACTGAATATACCTGAAAAAAGCCTGAAAATTTAATCCCATGGATCTAAAACATTTTAAAGATGTACAACCATGCTCATACATACCACATACCACTTTATAACTGAAATCTACTGTTTTTAAAAGTAAATGATATTTTTCTTTTTACAGAAACAAAATCCAAGCAGTTTCACACAGTCTATCCTCACATTACAGAAACCAGTGCCAACCAGTCTACTGGAGACTGGAAATGCTATATCACTTTGACTGGTTTGATGATTTTCGGCTGATCAATCAGATTAAGAAGGCTAACATTATGTACACATAACAATCTGTTACTTGATTACATTACTGATGTAACATGAAGAGTTTAAGGCCAAATGCAGATATGCAGATATTTAATTAGATGTCATAAGTAAAAAGAATCAAAGGTGGTTCATGATAGACCGACTTAAAAAATGATTTTGACAGAAACACTTGAAAAATTGCTTTGCTTTTTTTGTTGTCTAATTGTCTTTGTGTTCCTCAATATGTTTTTAAAGGAATACTTCCAGGCAGTTCATTTGTTTAGCTCCATTCATGTCAAAATGCTGAAGAATGCTTTCTTGCAATGATAAAATACCCCACTGCCTAAGAAATTTAAGGCTCAAGAATAAGTCCAACTCTGGAACTTCCTCTCTTGAAGTGAATTTTGTAATAGATGGATGGTCAGTCAGCATAACATATACACATCAAGGCTGGCAAATAAAATAAGAGATATAATTTTAGTAATTTTCTTACTCAATTTCAATATGCATCCATATTCAAAAATTTTTTTTAGCATAGGTAAAATTTGGTCCATGTTACTGAGGATGCAATGAATATGTAATAAACAAACAAAACTGTGTAATAAAAAACAAAAAAGAATGTATTAACAACTGTAAGAACTAAAATGCAAACCACATTATCTGTTCTAACTTTGTTGGCAACTGGATAATAAAAACATCATAATAATATTATGTTGTTGTTGTTGTTGTTGTTGTAGGGTTTAACGTCATTTTTCAGCACAAGATAGGCTATACATGGCGGCCAGTATAATTGGTGGAGGAAGAACCCTGGAAAACCCCGGGAAGAACCACCGACCCACGAGAAGCTACTGGCAGGCATTCTCACGTGTCCACGTTAGCCGAGCCTGAGACTCGAACTCACGCAGACAGAGGTGAGATGGCAGTGATCCGTAACGGTGAGCGCTTTAGACCACTCGGCCACTCGGGGCCCCATAATATTATGTCATGATATTCATAATATATACGGCACTGGGAAAAACTAATGCATCATCCGAACCCTAATGGAGAACAAATTAAGATATTGTTTTATAATTCGATGTTGGAAAAATTACTTTTCCTTGCATAATATTTGAATTTATTTTTCTTATGAATATATGAGATTTTTGGCATGTGTCTGTATTTACCTTCAGAACTGAACTGAGCATTAGAATAGGAGATCCAAATTTTTGAAATTCATTTAATTACATTATGTTGTTGTTGCTGAATTGGTATTATGTCTCAGAAACATTAGTAGGTTATTTAACACCAACTGTCCAACGTTCTGTCTGACAAAGGATATATCAGACCATTACAATACTTTCTCACACTGCTTTCCTATTCTTACCAGAGTTGTTTCCCCTTTATGCATGTGTATTTGGTTTTAATTTCTGCAACTTTGTACCAAATTACTGCACGCATTGTTCTCAGCACCCCCACCCCCAAAACAATGTTATTAAAAAAGGAGATAAAAAGTATGATAACAGCTAGTATCTGCACTTCATAACTGATCTATCCTACTTGGATATCCCTTCTAAAGCTTATTTACCTTTCATACAAGAGCTTTTCTCCCTTGTCATTTGTCTAATCTCCCCTTGCAGATTTGCTACATCTTTCTCAACTGCACCAATGCATACTGCATGTAGCTCTGTATTTTTCTCAACTGCACTAAGTCTTTCCCCATGTAACTCTACAGTTTCTTCAACTGCATCGAGTCTTTCTCTGGATAACTCTACAGTTTCCTCAATTGCACCGAGCCTATTGCAATGTAATTCTACAGTTCCCTCAACAGTACCAAGTCTTTCTCCTTGTAACTTTACGTTTTCCTCAACTTTACCAAATCTTTCTTGACGCAGCTCAAACTCCTTTATTACATATTCAAACTGTTCTGTTAGTTGTTCGTTAAGTTGCTTATATTCCTCTTTCAGGAAGTCAACACTGTCTACACTTTTTTTTCTACTGCATTCCAAGCTCCCGTCTTAAATCATCTACTGTTGCCCGCACAGCTGTCATCTCTAGGTCCAAACTGAAGGAGACATAAACTGAATCATTATTAATCTGCAAAGAGAGATGTATACACTTATGGCAAAGTTAATTACAACACTGTACACAGTTGTACAACATATCCATCCCATTGAACTGAGCCAAGTTGTCCCATCTGCCTCTACATGAACTCCTAAAAATCATGCATGAGGGATGTAACTGGGCAATTATAAGAAAAGTTTGAGATCATGTTAAGTGCGGCCAGGGGTTTATACTTACTGTATGTATATTTAGTGACAAGAAAAATGTAATTAGGTTATCTAAATATAATATACAAATATGCCAATCAAACACAATTGTAACATGTCAAATGGTTTTTGTGTAACCCTGCTAACAAGGTTTGCATACAAGAAAACTATGTTCAAATATTTTCATAAAAAACAACAGAAAATTGGATTATATTGTCTCTGTTGAAACATAGAAAAAAGTCACACAGTAAAATGATTTCATTATGAACACAATGGGTAAATCAGCAAACTACATGAAAACGCCATATCATTATTATCTTTTTATCAATCATAGGCTCACTCTGAGCATCCCTAACATTCCAACTCATCTCTAGACTCATCTCTAACATTCCTACCCATCCATACACTCATCCCAAGCATACATATCCATCTGTACACTCATCCCAAGCAGACCTACCCATCTGTACACTCATTCCAAGCATTCCTACCAATCCCTACTCTCTTCCTTTGCATTCCTACCCATCCCTACACTCATCTGTAGCATTCCTACCCACTCCTACACTCATCAATATCATCCCTATCCATCCCTACACTCATCCATAGTATTCCTACCCATCCCTACACTCATCAATATCATCTCTATCCATCCCTACACTCATCCATAGTATTCCTACCCATCCCAACACTCATCTGTAGCATTCCTATCCATCCCTACACTCACCCATAGTATTCCTACCCATCCCAACACTCATCTGTAGCATTCCTACCCATCCCTACACTCATCCATAGCATTCCTACCCATCCCTACACTCATCCATAGCATTCCTACCCATCCCTACACTCATCTATTGCATTCCTACCCATCCCTACACTCATCCCTGACACTGTTCCCAATGCCTGCACTCATCAATAGCATTTCTACCCATCCCGACATTGATCAATAGCATTCCTACCCATCCTAACACTCATCCATAGCATTCCTACCCCTCCCTACACTCATCTATAGCATTCTTACCCATCCCTAAACTCATCTATTGCATTCTTACCCATCCCTACACTCTTCCCTGACACTGTTCCCAATGCCTGCACTCATCTATAGCATTTCTACCCATCCCGACATTGATCAATAGCATTCCTACCCATCCCTATACTAATCCATAACATTTCTACCCTTCCCTACACTCATCCATAGCATTCCTACCCATCCTTACATTTATACCTACCGATACTTACCCATTCTTACACTCATCCTTACACTCATCTGAAGCATTCCTACCCATCCCTACACTCATCCCCAGCATTCCCATCCATCCATATGCTTATCCCAAGCAATCCTACCCATCCTTACACTCATACAACCCATTTCTGCCCATGGCTACACTCATCATTAGCATTCTTACCCATAATTCCTACACTCATCCTTAACATTAGTATCAATGCCTATACTCATCCAAAGCATTCCTACACATTCCATCTTACCCCTAGTAGACCTACTTATCCCTACACTCATCTATAGCATTACAACACATGTCTACAATCATCCCTAACATTTCAACCCATCCCTACACTCATCCTTAACATTCCTACCCACCCATACACCCACCCTTAACATTCCTACCCAACTCTACACTCATCACTATCATTGCTACCCATCCCTTTACTCATCCCAGTATTACTACCAATCCCTACACTTATCCCATGTAGAGGGAGCCATGGTGGTTAATTGGTTAGCATGCCAAACTCATGACAAAGTGTTGGTTTGAATCCCACCATTGGACCAGCCTGGGTCAGATACCATTGTGTGTCACACTAAGTAATCTACTTGAGTTGATGTGCTGTATGACTCAACCAGGATCTGAACCCACAACCTAACACATCTGAGGCAGACATTCTTCCACTTAGGCCATTGGGGCAGTCTTCAAGTGAGTTTTAAAGGGGATGTTCAAATGGAAATTATATCAATTACACATGATATAACATACTTTCCAAGTATATGTAGATATGCTATCAACTTTCAAACTTTTAAGCATACAAGAAGTTGTACCCAGTATCTAGGATCTCTTGTCCAAATCAAACCAAATTATTCCATGCATTCCTATCGTTTCCTAGATTTATCCTTAGCATTCTTACCAAACTATACACTCATCCCATGCATTCCTACCCATCCCTACACTCGTCCCATGCATTCCTACCCATCCCTACACTTATCCCATGCATTCCTACCCATCCCTACCCTCATTCCATGCATTCTTACCCATCCCTACACTAATCCCATGCATTCCTACCCATCCCTACACTAATCCCATGCATTCCTACCCATCCCTACACTCATCCCATGCATTCCTACCCATCCCTACACTCATCCCATGCATTCCTACCCATCCCTACACTCATCCCATGCATTCTTACCCATCCCTACACTAATCCCATGCATTCCTACCCATCCCTACACTAATCCCATGCATTCCTATGCATCCCTACACTAATCCCATGCATTCCTACTCATCCCTACACTCATTCCATGCATTCCTACCCATTCCTACACTTATCCCATGCATTCCTACCCATCCCTACACTCATTCCATGCATTCTGACCCATTCCTTGTGACACTCATCCTTAGCATTATTACCCACAACTAGACTCCTTCCATACATTTCCACCCATCCAAAAATTCCAATCCATGCCTATACTTGTCCCTACATTGCTCCCCAGCATTCTTACCCATCCCTAGCCTAATCCCTAGCAATTCCACCCCACACCCCATGTCTATACCTAAAATTTTATCTCATACCTACACTCATCCGTAGCATTCCAAGCCATTCCTACACAGTCATCCTTAACATTCCAACTCATGCCTACATTCATCCCTAGGATTCCTGCCATTCTTACACTCATCCCTAACATTCCATCTCATGTTTACATTCTCATCCCTAACATTCCAACTCATGTGTACATTTGTCCCCAGCATTCCAAGCCGTCCCTACACTCATCCCTAACATTCCATCTCATGTCTACACTTATTCCTACACTCATTCCAATTGCCACCCATCCATTCTCATGGAGAATGCAGATGATTATACGTACTCAAAACTTTGAATTACTGTAAAATTTTGATAATTCAAAGATCAATTGCTTCAGTACTTGGTATCACTCAAATGACTCGTTAAGGGTGAAATATTGAAAGATATCAACAGCAGAACATTTATTGAAACCAGTAAATAAAGAAAGATTTGTGAATCATATATTCCATACTGCAGTAAAAATGCCAAGTAAAAAACAAATTGCCTTAGTCACAAGAAAATATAATCAGGCCATTGAAATTGAATTGAAATACCATTTTGTACATGTCAAATGGTTTTTTGTACATTTTCAATAGCAAAGTTTTCATAAAACAGGTCTACTTTCAAATATTTCTTGAAAAATTTACTTTTTTTTTTAGCTGTCTCAAAATCTAATCAGGTCATGAACATATACTTAAAATCAAGGCTAAGGAGTTTGGTGCCTATGTGCTGAGAAGGATTCCACTAAGAAGCCTCAATTCAAAAATGTCACAAGTTTCTACCAAAAAATTGCCTTAATGGCCAAAACATCTTGTTATATTATAATCTCACACCTATAAAAAAACTTACCTGTTAAATTTAATTTGTCTTTGTATCAAGTAGCTTTTTGTGTAATAGTGCTAATAACATTGTCTGGAATGAATGATAACACAGCATTCTTAACTGTCGCACTATTTTCTGCGTAGCAATGTGCCAGTGCACAGAAGACCTCAAAAGAATATATATGTTGTATAGGTCTTAATTACAATCAAAGGAAAATGCAGAAGCAACAAAACATGGGACCTACTGTTAGTCTGAATCAGCTAAATATGTATGTTAAATAAGTGTTATGTATTTTTGTGACCTTTCATTTGCTTACTGATAAACAAGGATACATGCACATCAATTGACAAGTTATATGAATGTTATGTGACCTTTTTCTCTACCAATGACCTTAACCTTCAACCTAGGGACTGAACTCTGATTGGGGTCATCAATTAAAAAGTGTAAGCCTGGATCAAGTAACAGGCTACTTACATTATGACTTGTAACCTTGACCCTGAATATGACAATACATGAGAAACTGTCAATCAAATATATAACAAGCTAAAATTTCATTAAAATATCTTCATTAGCTTACAATTTATACCCATTTATAAACTGGGTCACTGATTTACTTTATCCCTTACAGTGACCTTGATCTTGAAGCAGCAGAGGTGGCTATGGTATGTACTAAACTGCTTAGCCATGTTGCATAATATTTAAAGTTTGATTTAAAAAATTCCAGTGGTTTACAATTACACTGTAGACAAGAATAAATGTCAGTCACAGTTATCCCTTGCTATGACCTTCACCTTGCAGCACCAGACATGGCCACAGCATGTGATACTATCTAATCATGATATATACTTGAGCAAAGTTTGATTGATAACATCTTCAGTGGTTCAAACATTGTATTTAGGACAAAGATTACAACTTCTCTTATTATAGCCTGCATCTTATTATAGCCTGCCATATCTAGACTCATCCCTAACATTCCAACCCATCTCTAGACTCATTCTTAACATTCCAACTCATCTCTAGACTCATCCCTAACATTCCTACCCATCCATACACTCATCCCAAGCATACATATCCATCTGTACACTTATTCCAAGCATTCCTACCAATCCCTACTCTCTTCCTTTGCATTCCTACCCATCCCTACACTAGTCCATAGCATTCCTACCCATCTGTACACTCATCTGTAGCATTCCTACCCACTTCTACACTCATCCCTGACATTGTTCCCAATGCCTGCACTCATCTATAGCATTTCTACCCATCCCTACACTTATCCATATCATTCCTACCCATCCCTACACTCATCCCTGACATTGTTCCCAATGCCTGCACTCATCTATAGCATTTCTACCCGTTCCTACATTCATCCATAGCATTCCTAATCATCCCTATTCTAATCCATATCATTTCTACCCATCCCTACATTCATCCAAAGCATTCCTACCCATCCTTACATTTATACCTACCAATACTTACCCATCCTTACACTCATCCTTACACTCATCTGAAGCATTCCTACCCATCCCTACACTCATCCCTGACATTGCTACCAATGCCTACACTCATCCCCAGCATTCCTACCCATCCCTATGCTTATCCCAAGCAATCCTACCCATCCTTACACTCATACAACCCATTTCTGCACATGGCTACACTCATCATTAGCATTCTTACCCATAATTATTACACTCATCCTTAACATTAATATCAATGCCTATACTCATCCAAAGCATTCCTACACATTCCACCTTACCCCTAGTAGACCTACTTATCCCTACACTCATCTACAGCATTACAACACATGTCTACAATCATCCCTAACATTTCAACCCAACCATACACCCATCCTTAACATTCCTACCCACCCATACACCCATCCTTAACATTCCTACCCAACTCTACACTCATCACTATCATTGCTACCCATCCCTTTACTCATCCCAGTATTACTACCAATCCCTACACTCATCCCATGTAGGGGGAGCCATGGTCGTTAATTGGTTAGCATGCCAAACTCATGACATAGTGTTGGTTTGAATCCTCCCATTGGACCAGCCTGGGTCAGATAGCTTTGTGTGTCACACTACGTAACCTACTTGAGTTGATGTGCTGTATGACTTGACCAGGGTCTGAACCTGCAACCTACCACATCTGAGGCAGATGTTCTTCCACTTAGACCACTGAAGCAGTGTTCACACGAGTTTTAAAGGGGAATGTTCAAATGGAAATTTTAGGTAATATAACTTAATATCAATTACACATGATATAACATACTTTCCAAATATATGTAGATATGCTATCAACTTTCAAACTTTTAAGAATACAAGAAAATATATCCAATATCTAGGATTTCTTCTCCAAATCAAACCAAATTATTCCATTCATTTCTATCCTTCCCTACAATTATCCTTAGCATTCTTACCAAACTATACACTCATCCCATGCATTCCTACCCATCCCTACACTCATCCCATGCATTCTCACCAAACCCTACACTTATTCCATGTATTCCTACCAAACCTTACACTTATCCCATGCATTCCTACCCATCTCTGCACTCATTCAATCCATTATTATCCATCCCTACACTCATCCCGTGCATTCCTACCCATTCCTACACTCATCCCATGCATTCTTACCCATCCCTACACTCATTCCATGCATTATTATCCATCCCTACACTCATTCTCTGCATTCTTACCCATCCCTATACTCATTCCATGCATTCTTATCCACCCCTACACTCATTCCATGCATTCGTCCCCATCCCTACATTCATCCCATGCATTCCTACCCATACCTACACTCATTCCATGCATTCCTACCCATCCCTACACTAATTCCATGCATTCCTACCCATCCCTACATTCATCCCATGCATTCCTACCCATCCCTAGACTCATCCCATGCATTCCTACCCATCCCTACACCCATTCCATGCATTCCTACCCATCCCCACACTAATTCCATGCATTCCTACCCATCCCTACACTTATCCATGCATTCCTACCCATCCCTACACTCATCCCATGCATTCCTACCCATCCCTACACTAATTCCATGCATTCTGACCCATCCCTACACTTATCCCATGCATTCTTACCCATACCCACACTCATCCCATGCATTCCTACCCATCCCTACACTAATTCCATGCATTCTGACCCATCCCTACACTTATCCCATGCATTCTTACCCATACCTACACTCATCCCATGCATTCCTACCCATCCCTACACTAATTCCATGCATTCTGACCCATTCCTTGTGACACTCATCCTTAGCATTATTACCCACAACTAGACTCCTTCCATACATTTCCACCCATCCAAAAATTCCAATCCATGCCTATACTTGTCCCTACATTGCTCCCCAGCATTCTTACCCAACCCTAGCCTAATCCCTAGCATTTCCACCCCACACCCCATGTCTATACCTAAAATTTTGTCTCATCCCTACACTCATCCGTAGCATTCCAAGCCATTCCTACACAGTCATCCCTAACATTCCAACTCATGCCTACATTCATCCCTAGGATTCCTGCCATTCCTACACTCATCCCTAACATTCCATCTTATGTTTACATTCTCATCCCTAACATTCCAACTCATGTGTACATTCGTCCCCAGCATTCCAAGCCATCCCTACACTCATCCCTAACATTCCATCTCATGTCTACACGTGTTCCTACACTCATTTAAATTGCCACCCATCCATTCTCATGGAGGATGCAGATGATTATACGTACTCAAAACTTCGAATTACTGTAAAATTTTGATAATTCAAAGATCAATTACTTCAGTACTTGGTATCACTCAAATGACTCGTTAAGGGTGAAATATTGAAAGATATCAACAACAGAATATTTATTGAAACCAGTAAATAAAGAAAGATTTGTGACTCATATATTCCATACTGCAGTAAAAATGCCAAGTAAAAACAAATTGCCTTAGTCACAAGAAAATATAATCAGGCCATTGAAATTGAATTGAAATACCATTTTGTACATGGCAAATGATTTTTGTATATTGTCAATAGCAAAGGTTTCATAAAAAGGTCTACTTTCAAATATTTCTTGAAAAATGTAAAATTTGTTTTAGCTGTCTCAAAATCTAATCAGGTCATGAACATATGCTTAAAATCAAGGCTAAGGAGTTTGGTGCCTATGTGCTGAGAAGGATTCCACTAAAAAGCCTCAATTCAAAAATGTCACATGTTTCTACACAAAATTGCCTTAATGGCCAAAACATCTTATATTATAATCTCACACTCATAAAAACATACCTGTCAAATTTAATTTGTCTGTGTACCAAGTAGTTTTTTGTGTAATCGTACTAATAACATTGTCTGGAATGAACTATAACACAGCATTCTTGACCGTCACACTATGTTCTTGGTAGCAATGTGCCAGTGCACAGAAGACCTCAAAAGAATATATATGTTGTATAGGTCTTAATTACAATCAAAGGAAAATGCAGAAGCAACAAAACATGGGACCTACTGTTAGTCTGAATCAACTAAATATGTATGTTAAATAAGTGTTATGTATTTTTGTGACCTTGTATCTGCTTACTGATAAACAAAAATACATGTACATTAATTGGCAAATTATATGAATGTTATGTGACCTTTTTCTCTACCAATGACCTTAACCTTCAACCTAGGGACTGAACTCTAATTGGGTTTATCAATTAAAAAGTGTAAGCCTGGATCAAGTAACAGGCTACTTACATTATGACTTGTAACCTTGACCCTGAATATGACAATACACGAGAAACCGTCAATCAAATATATAACAAGCTAAGATTTCATTAAAATATTTTCATTAGCTTACAATTTATGAACTGGGTCACTGATTCCCTTGCAGTGACCTTGATCTTAAAGCAGGTGGCTATGGTATGTACCAAACTGCTTAGCCATGTTGCATAATATTTAAAGTTTCATAAAAAGATCTTCAGTGGTTTACAATTACACTGTAGACAAGAATAAAAGTCAGTCACAGTGTTCCATTGTTATGACCTTCACCTTGCAGCACCAGACATGGCCAAAGCATGTGATACCATCTAATCATGATATATACTTGAGCAAAGTTTGATTAATGCATCTTCAGTGGTTCAAACATTGTACATGCACAGCAATATCAGATCGGTTTTAATATGCACCGATAACAACATTAAATACCGCGATAATACAGCGTTCCAGGATAAGGTTAGCCCAATTGCCTATCAAACACACCCTCAACACAAATGTCCAAATATAAAAATTGGGTGTCTGAGGAAGCTCAGGTTTAATAACAAGCGAACCCTTCTAATGTCTTCATACGGTTTTTCTTCGCGACAAGCCATGTCAGTAAAGGAAGACAAGTAAAGACGGTGAACAACTTGATGATAATGTCTAAGACCAGTGCAAGCAACGTAACAAGATATATTCTGTATTCTCACAGTTACCCGACTATTTACATACATCAGAATTTGTTCAAAGTTGTTTTCTACTATAAAGATAACTATAATAACATACCTGTCAAGCAAATCTGTACACGTCCATCTGATTCAAATCACACCTTACTTTTGACATTGTAAGTTTCTAACTATCTCACCATGGGCCCTCACAGCAAAGTTTTTGTACTGCCCCCCCCCCCCATGTCACATTATTTTTTCTGGTTGGACTGGGCTGTCCCTGCTACCACTGCAGTTACGCCACTGCTGTCATGTACCTCATCTTGAGAGACTATTATGTATACAGTTTACGTGAAGATATTCTTACTGTTGACATGTGCAGGATCTGCAAAATATATTTAATTTTGCAACTGATTGTATACCTTTAATTCCATATTTGCAGTCATTGTTGTTACAACTTGTACTTTTCACTACTCCTTCACGTCCTGAAGAAATATATTTTTTAAATAAAGATTCAGTGTGTGAAACATATCCAGCATTAGTACCTGATTGATGAACATTTTTTTTTTTTTCTTTTTTTTTTATGATATTCACTAAAAATAGCTACATTTCTTTCTAGTTTATATTTAAATGAGCTGACTAGCTGAAGTGTATATGGGTGTGAAACTAGCAGATTTCTTTTTGTAATGTCAGCTACTTAAAGTTTATGTATTGTGTGTAAATACGCACAGCAAATTTGAGTAACACAATTCTGTCTTAACTGAAGATAATCAAGCATACACTAAAAATAAACCTAAGAAACACAGTTGGAGTACATCCTGGATCTTTTGCGTGGCTGGTGGACATATTTGCAATCGACTACAGCGATTGATAGGTAATACAATGATATATATTTGCTTATGTTATTGCTTCCTGTTGAAAATAAAATGGACTTCATGTAAAATTGAATTGTGGACATTTTTACTCTTGGAAAAACCACTAATTCAAGGACTAGCTTCTAATTATTTGCACGCCATACAGTATTATTATTATCCAGACTGTTAGACACGGGTCACAGTGTGAATACTGTGGGGATATTCAATCTTGCTGAGTTTAGATCATTTGCAACATTTTCGTCTCGTCCCCTATGCATTGACCATTCACCGTACGAAAGGTATTTTCTACTGTGGGCACACGGCGCCCATGTGACTAGTCTTTCCAAACGTTAGCGCAAGGCAGACATGCCAATAGACATTTCTGTATGGTACATAATCCTAAAGCTAAGCATAAATTGTTCATTAGGTAACACACCCAAAGACCCCAACGATCCCATTGCGCAACTGACTTGCTTTCTCTATTGCTTTAAGTATTGCAAATCAAAACTGCTTTACTCTTACAAGATGCATTAATCTGTTTGAAAACGATGCCATCTTATGAGCAACAGTAGGAAATAATTTTATATTACCATAGAAATTAACGTGAAAGCATCTTGAAGTCTACGTGTTATTATTAAAAAGGAACTTCCAATGTACGTCCAAAATGCACCCTCTTTTAATTCAAGTTTCGGCCTTTTCACGTTGAACACAATATTGAATTCATAGGAAACAAACCAACAGAACAAAATTCAAAGTAAAATTTATGAAAAGTTTGAAAACTGGTTCCTTTTGAAGTGTCACGCTTGATTTTAGCTGTTAAAATTATCTATACTGAACGAACCTTATCAACGGTCCTATGTATTTGCGCTGACACTACAATATGGGTTTTCAATAGGTTTATAGTGGATTATCATAACAGTTAGTGACACTTGAGGGGTCTGTTGAAAATCCTATGCTAAAAATGTCCATATGTTTCACATGCGGGGGATATTGTAAGGATGTACGGGAAATCTCATGTTAGATATATCCATAAGTATCATATGCGGATGACAGTATTGGATGCTAAAAATTTCACATACCATCTAACATGTACGTTTTGATATACTATCCAGCACCTACTGTTTGATTACTATCCCACACACTATGTTTTGATATATAATCAAACACACAACCTACTATCAAACACCTATTTCTGATTACTATCCCAAACGCATTTTTAATACACTATCCAAAAACTCTCTACTATCCAACACACGAGTTTTGATTACCATGCAGCACTACATACGTACTATCAAAGAAAAAATGGTAGGATTGATAATATGCACGCTACAGTTGCACACACACAAACATACTATTACACAAAGCAGGTAGTGTTCATAGATGTGCTATACCTACACAAACGTACTATTACATATAAACGAGTGGTAAGGGTTTTTACCCATTAGTTGTAGACAGATATTGACATGCACAAACATATATATATATATATATATATATATATATATATATATATATAAACAGAAGGAGTGAACCCTACTACTTTTTAGAACGGTTACTTCGCGAAAATAAAACTTCTTACGAAAAATGAAAATGCAAGATCAATAACGTCAAACCGAAACCTCCAACCGACAGAGACTTCTCTAAATGGGTTATTTTATCTTTAACGTTTGTGTTTTCGTTTTTTATTCTTGCCGTTTACGTACCCGGGCACTCACTTTTGGTCCTCACCCTCTCTGCTGCTGTAGCGTGGTGTAATTAAGTTACTGTTATATCAATAATAACGCTAGCCATGGAATCTCGCACAGCTAAGCTAGCTCGACAGCGACTAGAGGCAATTAAAAAGTATCTCCCAGTCCGTGATTCTGTCAAGCAAGAATTACAAGAGCCTCAGGAGTCTCAGGTGGAGTTTACAGAAGTTGCAGAACAGTGATTTAAACCGGTTACAAAATCCACTGATAAGCTCTTGCTTCCATTAATAGACACAGCTAGATCCACGATAAAAACCGCAAGACAAACTAAAGAAACAGAAAAGATTCTAAAAAGAACTTCCGGCTGAAATAGCTACGGCTCAGCCACAATTACAAGAAGTAAACAAGTACTTGAAAGTATTGACAAAGTCCATGAGGAGGTCGGCGATGTAAGGGATCTTGTTACGCCAAAACCAAAACCACCAGCCCGATTTACCGAAGAAGGTCGTAGAATACTTCGAGAAAACGCTGCAGTGGTTGCCGCAACAGGATATTCAAATTGTTATGAATGATTAGATCCAGACACCCCTAGTGTTTCGGAAACAATTGGGTTCCTTTGTGTTTCGAAAGTCTCATGGTATATCTTGAATCACGGATAAACATAAAAATGAATATAAAAAATCTGTGAGACAAGTCGAAGAAGTTAGAAGAGCGCCATTACCCGGAGATATATTATCGCCAGGAAAATCTCATTTCAGACCACCTCGAACTGAGGAAGAAGAAACAACTGGAGGTGGTCTCGTCGCTCCTGGTACAGGTGTCAACGGGAGTGGCCTTATTACCTCATGTCCAAATAACGTCCTTGCCGATGTTGAACGATAAGAAATTCTGATTGGTGGAAAATGAGCCGGCAATAATTCCCCAGAAATCAGTAATGAATCCGCTGCTATTTGTCAAATGATAATTACTGCAGTGATTGAGGGTATGCAATTAGATCAGTGACAAGAAAATAAGATGATCATACATAAGGTTCAAAGTGAACCTGTAATGGTCAGGGTGATAAATTCGCAATTACCTATGTATAAAGCGATCTACGGGGATCGTCTCGGTGATGTTGTTCAGGGTCTATTTAGAAGGATAGCTCCAAAAGCAATACCGATTGCAAAGCAATTGGGAATGAAAGCTATTGACGTTGTTCGTGACAAAGGTATTGGTATTGTTGGTAATCTTTGCTAGCAAAGCATTCTCAGCAATCACGAATAGACTAGCACGAGTAATACGCAGACCGCAAGCAGTCCGACCTCAGCCAGTAAAATTACCCAGCTCTGCAGTGATGCCTGCAAATGTTAGTAAAATAATAAATCAAGCTGAAAACCAAAAACTAGCAGAGTTGGCTGGCGTACTTATGTTAGAAAAAGAAAAATATATAACTGCAAGTTTAATAGCAGAAAGTAGTCTTCATGTTAGATGATAACAAGTATAATAAAGATGTTCAAAAGTGTATCTGATCCAGCATTTGACATGGAAGCACTAGTACTCAAGGTTGAGGCTGTGCCTGATTATCAATATTATTCCTATGAAGCACGAGAACCAAACCAACGTAGTCGAATCAAACTACAAGTTCAGGATACAAGCATATATTTCTTGCCAGCTGAGGCATTCATTGAAGTTCAGGGTAGACTTGTAAAAACCGATGGTAATCCTTATGGTGATGCGCAGGGTGGGTTTGTTAATAACCGAATCATGGCATTATTTAACAGTGCACGATATATTATTGATGGTCGAGAAATTGAGGTTTGTCATGATGGTGTTGATGTTGCTACGACGATATTGGGGCTATCCCGATACAGCGATCATTATTCACGGTCTGCTGGTCTGTCAATGATGTTTGCAAAAGATACCACTGATCGCGCTGATGGCAGACCTTATACATTTCGGCATCAATTTGATTTTTACGTGCTGCAAATCCCAGATTAAAATTCTCATTTACTAAGAATAAACTTTCAACATCAGCGTCGTCAGCAGCAGCAGTAACTTTTTGGGGGCGCCGAAAAGTAAACTTCATGCAAATGTGACACTGACAACACATTCGTTGTGGATGCCAGTAATTTTACCATCACCCGCTGAAGAACAATGGCTGCTCTCTTTTATGGACAGCGGCGGAAAATCAAAGCTCTCATGGTTGATAATGACTACAGACTCGATCACGAATACAACTGTTGGCACATATGCATGGCAGATCGCATCACAGCAGGGAGTTTAAGCACCACGACATGTATTTACAACTTTTCAAGATATCTGACGACGGGTTTCTCAAATGCGAAATCATATGGTATTTGACCCACTTGGGGTTAGTGAAGTTTCTTTAAGGATAAACGGACATCAAGAACCGTCTGAAGAAGTGTTTCTGGAGTTTGAAAATGATCACGTTGCAAGTGCTTGTCATAGTTTGTTGACATTCAGTATCGTCTGGATCAGCATTATGGATACCACTCAATAAATCCATCAAACATCGAGCTGAGGTTGCCGGCATATACAGGTTCTCAGTAATCTGCACTACGACGTTTATAAAATCTACGACGACGACACAGCGTTATCCACTAACTGGATCCTCTGGATCTATGTTAGTGATATTGGATCAAAACGACGAAGAAATATTTGTGGTGGAACCAGAAGAAAAAGGCGCCCCGTGTTGTACTATTGGTGTTTTGAATTAGCCGCTAAATTTCTACCACCAACTTAAAATATAATGAACTCCCCAATCAACATTCAACATTTCAGATACGAGCAAGTGTGTTCGTGGCATACCCAACTGAAAAATATCATCGACGAGTATACAGTAAAACAGAAGCAAAATACCGCAGAAGTATCGTTGTCACTGAAACAATTTTATACTCTGCATCTGAGGTTATCGCTGGAAAAGTAACGGTCATCGGCACATTATCAGCCACATACGTGATAGCACCAGTAATAGGAATTGGTGTTTCAGTTGCAACAGGAATTACTGGTATTCTTAATATCTTCGCAAAAAAAAATATCCATGTGCGCGGTTGATAAATTACACAAGTATACAATAAAGTTGCATACAGCGACGCTAGCATACTCCAAATTATCTTCGTTGATATCATCAGGTCTCAGCGATGGAATAATATCAGATCAGGAATTCACAGAAATGATTTTGATTTACCATGAGGCAATGACGCAGTCATCGATTGTGTCAGAATCTACGAAAAACGATATTAGACCCCCTGATTTAGATTCAGGGTTTAAATAACAATAATGACGTTGATGACTTCATCAAAAGAATTACTACAACAGATCGTCGCTAATACAACTCCGTGAAAAACCACGATGATATCAACAAGTTCAACTAATCCTAAGTTCAGCGTTAACTATCTAACTGAGATTCCAGCAAAGGAAATAGCACTAGAACAATTGCTAGTATATCATAGTTGACCAAATATTAGATCCCATTCATTCGGTGGGTTACAAGCAAATAATTCACTGGTATTTGCGTATAAAAATAAACCCGATAGACCGCCAGATTGTAATGTTGAGAGTATACCTACGGGCAGTTATCGGATCTAATAAATATTGATGTATTCCAACGCAGAATCAAATCTATCACAGGAAAAAAATCCAAAATAGCTATCACTGTTCATGAACCAACGTTATCTGCCGCGATAGAAATAAATTCTCTAGATTATGGCCTCAATATATATCACTCTTCGATCCGAACTGTGTTAGGATGGCATGATCGACCGCCGGTATTTGAGGGACCACAGCAGCCTAAACGAGTTGATTACACTTCAGACAAAAGAGTATTTTGGAGTAGACAATATGAAAATATGTGGTTGTATATAAGAGAGAGTACTACGATCAAACCGAGTGTTTTATTTTACGCCGATGGGAATATCGGCGTATTTTTGGATTTTGAAATACTCGGTTATGAAGGTCCCTGTATAAATACAATGAAATCAAAGAGCTCCTCTTTAATAATATTGTTATTGAGTCTAAATCGAGTAAAAGTGAACTACGCAAGAAATTTACCAAATAGGTAATAGAATATCCCAATAAGAAACTTCGTGAGAAACTTATTTCACAGCTGAAACCAATAAATAAAATCGAGGATGATCTTGAATCTACAAACTGTAAAATTGTCCAGTCTGTTATTGATTTAACCAATACTGTACACTCAATCAAACAAGAATTTTTAAAAGGTAATGGCAGTATATGAAGTTGACTTACCAAAACTTAGATTTTACGGAAATCTTGTCGAAATCAGCGACATTATCGATGAATATTTTCCACAGATTGTTGCCGCATGGAAAAAAAATAGGCCCACCGGCAAACATCCTCACGTACAACAATAATCCATATGGTGGAGGTCGTCATATATGACCAAGTGTTATCGCGATTACATCAACGATCGCAGTCAATCTTGTATGGCAGCCATCAAGTAGATCTTGAAAAATCCAGTCAGAACCAGCAGGGATATATTTTATATACAGTTGTTCCTCAAGCATCCCCTGGATTTTGATGATATTACAACCCGTTAATCCAGTTGATCTGCGCTCTCATAATCCTCTATCGTCACGGATACATTTCAAACTTACTGACCAACGCGGATATTTGCTTGATTTACGAGATGTATCCTTGCATAAATCTGTATATACGCTGATAGAGGATTTTGTAAAATTTAAAAAAAAAAAATTCTTCTGTTTCTAAGTCGAAAATCTGAGAACTTAGTGTTTTACAAACGCCAAGATCTACAGACTCACGTACAATTATTTATGAGGTATTATATAATGTACCAACACTTGAGAGTTTTTTATACAACAAAGGGTACTCGCAAGTTCCGTCAGAACAATCTAGACATACCCCCACACATAAATATTTAGTATTAATATACATATTGATGAATACGGCGATGAAAATTTTTTGTTAACGCAGGAACAGTTAAATGAGCTGCAGCAAAAATATAGTATTACGGCTGTATGTGATAGAGATCAAATTCTGAATTATGCATAATCTTGCCATAAATTTGATAAGCTTAAAAATATTAGAATAAATATTATTATCAGAATAAAAATAAATATTATAATCTGATTCAGAATAAAAATAAAGATAAAAATAAATATTACAATCAGATTCTGAATAAATATTATAATCAGAATAAAAAATAAATATTTTTATTATAGTCAGAAATGAATTATTCCCCTTGTTTCATACTTTCACTTTTTTAGCTGTTACCAGTGACGTTGTCACTACTTTCACTTTCACAATCCGTTGCAACGTTCACTTCGTTTAACTGTTACCAGTGACGTTGTCACCACTTTCACTTTCACCCAATGACTTCATTATTGACTTTGTCCTTGATTCAAGAGTTTACAATCGGACATAATCTTTCTTAACTGTCTAACACGCGCATTCACAATCCTTTTTGTTTCGTATTCGTGAGACAATTCTGATCTAATTTTCTTAATCGCGTGTAAGAGTGAAACAAATTGTTCAACTTGTATATCTTCGTCGGTCGCCAAAGACTGTATCATTGACTGTTGAAATAATTTAATGAATCGGTATTCGGCTGGTAATGTATATTATCCTGGTATCTTTGTTCCTGCAGTGATTCAAAATCACAAATAATTTTTCAGTATCAATTTATCAGAAATTTGTCTAAGTTCATCGTGTAATTTTTGATCTGCAGAAATAATAGCATTAATATTTTCGTAATTCATTATATAATAAATTTATATTTAAAAAAAAAAAAAAATTGTATTCCTCAACTAGGAATATATTTACAGTATATAAGGACGGCACAACACATATTTACAGTATATATACAATCTTAACTATTATGTACAGTATATACAGTTTTACGTCCAACAGGCATCTGTATCGATTAGTGCTAATTTAAACGCAGACACAACCCCCAATGAACCCCTAGATTGCCAAACGACATTCGAGCTGGTCGAGAGGGCGATCAGAGCGACTCTATCTAGTCAGGCAATTAACAAAGATGGATAACATAAAACCACGTTGCATTTCAAATTAAGCACGGCACATACATGTAATTCTGGCACCCCTAATTCCGGGAATTTAATAAACACTTCATTTACAGTGATAAAGTTCTCATAGGCCAATCTTTGTCAGAATGATGCCACTGTTTCATGATTTGATCCTCAGAGATTGTTACTTATAGTGGTGATGTTATCTCTGTATTTACATATTCATATGCAACTATTTACAGATATACATTTACATGTACATACACACACATCAGATATACAAACGGAACCTTCTCTACGTTCAACAGATTTCCGCGCACCCTCCCACGATCAACGGGGGGGGGGGGCAGGTGGGAAGCAAAAGCGCACCACCACGTGGTGACATAGAGGGAAGGTAAGGTATACTTGTCTATTGAATTTCGAGCAATTAAGGTGGAACTCCAATAACAATACGGCAGAGTTACCTGGCAGAGTTAACTCATTTGGTCTAGAGTGTTTTTGCGAGACAACTACAAACAAAATTCAAAAGTAATTTATTTGTCTTAACATTTTCTTTTCCTATTCAGGAGCAGCAGCGTACTTAAATATTATACGCTCTTCGTATTTCTTTGAAAATGTTGATCTGATCATTTTATCTGCAACATGTTTTACTGAAGCACTGTAAATATCGAAATATTTGGCAGCTGCATATATCGAATGAAATTGTATCTCTTCTCCTCTATCTACATACACAGATATAACTGATTTTGCGATCTTATCAATATAATTCTGACTTGGTGCAATAACCCGCAAATTATTCACAAAATTATCGAGTTTTATGCCGTTGATATGATCAATCACAAGGCCGCTTTCGATTAGTCCGTGAAAACACTCGTTGACAAATCTGTGACAGAAATATAATTTTTCTCACTATACAATATGAGATAACCATTATTATTAACAAAACCGACCGGTTTCTTTTAGTCGACAGTTCCGAATTACACCACCACGAGATGCCTCATAATTCTTAATGTTGGGATGTTTCACAAATTCATTTTGCTCCATTTATATAGTAATAATATTTGTCTAAATAATTATTTCATTATTAGCGTGAAAATCTGGCGGGATAGCCTTCAGCGTTTCTTATACCAGCGACGCTGTTGCCGGCGTTATTATTTTTATCATAATATCGTTTTAGCTCTCTGTATTTCTTACCACCACATTGCACACACAACTGCGTTTCTCCTCTAACCCCAACACCACATCGTAAACACGGTTTTTTTCCTAGACTCTATCTTTTCTCACGCTTTGCATGTGATATTCACAGAATTCATGTACGCAAGATCGATTACAACGAGTCGTAGAGCCAATCATCAACCACTTACATATATTCTTTGTTTCAATAATTATATATATATATATATATATATATATATATATATATATATATATATATATATATATATATATATATAATCTTCAATTTAAATAAATATTTGCCTTAATTTTACTATGGAGGATTTTGCAAGATTATCTGCAAAGAAGCCTTCTCAAGCTAGATTCGATCTTCACAGAATCCGCCGCCAAGTTGACGATTCGAACGGGTTAACGTCAACAAGCATGATATCTCTTATTCCAATGACTAAGACTCTAATCAATCGTATCCGTGAAGCCAAGAAGGAATTTCGCGACGATGGTGCAGCTGATGTGTGGTCAACATTCAGAATCATGCGCGATGTTGATGCTACAGTTAATGACAAACGAGCAGCGACGATTATTAATTATCTCGACAAAGATCCTTTTTCAGAATAAAATTTATCGTGGCGACAGGCGACAATTGGATTATCCGTGACAAACGTGACCATATTCGATTACATGATACTGGAGATATTGTAAAATGAAGTAAAAATTCCAAGTCAGGAATGTTGACTGGTATTGACTAACCATTTTATGAACGAACGTTGTTGTTGTTGTGGGGCTTAACGCCATTTTTCAGCACACGATAGGCTATACATGGCTGCCAGTATTAATGGTGGAGGAAGAAACCGGGAAATCCCCGGAAAGAACCGCCGACCCACGAGAAGCTACTGGCAAGCTTTCTCACATATCCGCATTCGCCGAATCCTAGACTCGAACCCATGCAGACAGAGGTGAGATGGCAGTGATCCGTAACGGAGAGCGCTTTAGATCACTTGGCCACTCGGGGCCCCATGAACGAACGTATCCTGTAACGGCAGTTGTTTATGCGATATATCCGGTGAATGATATGCCTAACGTTGATGATCTCAAACCGATGAAACTTTCGACGTTGAATTGGGTAGCTTAGCGAGTTACAGAACATTTTACAAACACGATACGTTTAAATGGTTTAACGGATCTAAGACGTAAAGAAATAAATGAGTGGGCAGAAACAGTTAAAGATACCGTAGCGTCTATCAAAGGCTTTGCTGAACTGGAAAAAAAATAAAATTTCCAATAAGGATCATGACACTAACCGGAGAGATTATGTACGAATCGAAACATAAAAACAGAGCTTCGATAGAGATCACTGATCATAACGCGCACGCGTAGACGAACGACATAACAATATTTCTAAGAAATAGAACTGTTAAATATTATGATGGTGATATTTGTGACTTCATACATGAGGTTAGTAAAAACGATCCTGTATCTGTATGGTTGTTTCAAAGTTCCCAATGTGGAAATTATGATCAGTTTGTACGACCTAGAGGAGACATTTATCATACAGAATCTCTCCACGATGAAACGAAAAATCTTGCGTCGAAATATACCGATGATGCTGAACAATTACTCAGTAATTGTTTCCCGTTCCGTGAGTTGCTGCTCACTTTGCTCAGGAGAAAAATTCATGGTCGCCGACAAGATCGGAAATTCTTGAAGATGTCTAACACAGTTGTGTCGAATACGCACTCGGCGAATTGTAGATTACTAAATATGATTATAAGGATGTTATCTCAGTTGATATGCTTACATGTTATCCTGGAAGTTTAATTGGAGAGGGTCAGTGTTGTGAATACTTTAAGCGATTTGGACATCCAGCACACGAGATAACCAAGGTTGCGAAAAATGGGCCCTTATCAGATTGTGACTTAACTGGATTTGCGTGTATTGAATCGTTTTCGTTCACGGAAAATCTCCATCCGATTGTTTATGTATGATTTGGTCGTCATTTTTCAGAATAATGTTGGGCTCCAATAGTGATATTACGATATATGCTTGATGATGGAATTTTAGTATCGTTAACTGTAAGTGAAGCAATAATATCGTATCGTCCACAGAAAGATGTCTGGTACTGATGCATCATGGGGCGAATGGATGCATCGGTAACAAGTCTGGTTACCAAAACCCTCTGACAGTGTCAGGGAAAAAACTATTCTTGATATAATCATTGAGCGTAATTCCGATGAAATTGAATATGAAAAAAACAAAATTGCAAAGGATTTCGGCAGAAAAATAACCGGTAAATTTACTTAAGGTGATTCATGTGATCATAAACGACGTTGGTGTCGACTAATCATCGACGATGATGAGCTTGATTTTATAATTTCTGATACAACAGAGAAAGGCACATTTATAAGCCGAAATAATGCTTACTTGTCGGATGGAACTAAAGTAGGTACAATTGTGATCTATACTGATGGTGACTCACCACAGTTTACTCATTTAAGATCTTCGATGTTAGCGTATGTTTCAATAAATTTATTGTCGATGATAAACATATTTCCTGATACAGCGGATAGAGTTGCAACATATTCGTTTTATGTGAATAAAAAAATATGTGGATTTCTTAAAGATTGGATCCTCTTGGCATGAATAGTTAAAAACGTTCGCCGATTATTACGAAGAAATAACTTATGATTATAGATTGATTGATCCAGAATTAAGAGAGTTTAAGAAATCAATCAGACTACAACCAGAAAAGAGTCAATGTGAAATAACGCGAAAAATATTTCCGGAAACACATATAAATGACTTCTGGATTTTATGGAATCCTTCTGATCTAATCGTTGCAAGTAGAAAGATAGTTCGTGATAGACTTCAACAACAATTACTTCTGTTACATAAATACAATTTTCAAATATACCTGTACTATTGTGTTATCGCACAGCAGATACGCGACGACAGAATAGCCATGTTGAAATTCCTAGAATTAATGACAAACAAAATGATATTGTTTAAGTTCCTGCTAGTGCTGTTGAGAGCGCGTTAACGATGGACAAAACAACATCGACTCTAGGATATGCTATAACGATTCATTCGTCACAAGAATTAACTATTCCGATACAAATATTTGGATTGTCGATGATCGTATTGAAAGGTCAAATTTAGTTTATCTCGCTGTGTCTCGAGCCAGAGAATGTCTCAGCTGCGTAGGGTTATCATAGACTTCACAGTAAATAATAATCAAACTGCTGGCAATGACGATGTAGTAAAAAAAAATAGCTGGTTATACGCAATGTCTGAAAAAATAAACGCGACTTTGATCTCGATGCTGAATTTATCATGACACTGAAATAAAGACAGAATAATCATTGTTCCAGTTGTAACACAGTAAGATTGTGGCAGTATTCAATAATAATCCAAAACAATTCACCGTGGGTAGAATTAATAGCAGTCTTGGTCACAAACGCGAAAATATGATACTGACCTGTCTTGAATGTAATTGACGTCGGGGCACTGGTGCACTGCTTTTACAAACGTGAAGGCGGTGGTAATTGTGTATCAGGAATTACATGTAATTGTTCACGCACAAATCCACGTTGAGGAGCAGCTGAATCTAGTCTGAAAATGGTAGGTCAACCCGTGGATCTTACCACGCTGGAAATGTCATGTGTGGTCAAACCCCAAATAGGATGAGTTGCTCTTTCTACCAGCTTCAAGTTCACCAGGCTCATATAAATATCTCACAGTCACAGTGTTTGATTAAATCGTTCAAAGATTGCCTGATGGCGATGAATTGCGGTATGTCCTCGTCTGATTTTGAATTATATTGTTTCATCAGAGATGATACTGCACCATGAAATTCTTTACCAGGATCAACCTGCAGCAACTGTGGCCATCGAAGACCACCACGTTGATAAATTCATTCAAACACAGATGCAACTTCAGATGCTGTTTGAGTTGATAGCGGCTCTCCTTCGTTATATCTACTTGCAACGTTAGCGACAGTCAACGCGTATTTGGATGTTCCAGGTCTACGTATTTTAATAGTATCATGCGGTTAAAACAAAATATCTGCCTGATGAACTTCATGGAAAGCGCTGACATCAAAATGTGCGTACTGAATTTTTTTAGTTGGTGGTAGATAAATTTGAAATATTGCCTGTCGTGCTAACCAATCTGCAGCAAGAGAGCGTGCGACACCCGCCGCATCAGCAAGTTTACTAATCGCTGCTCTTCCCCTCCAATATCGTCTTGGGCTATAATTAATCGATTCCATAATAATAATGATAATAATAATAATAATAATCGGTAGATTAATTATCGGCCCCTAGCACTAGTTTACCTTTCATCGCAGATTTTACTAGAAAGCTAGCAAGTTTTCTCTGACAGATTTTTTTAATGGAATTTAACGAGTGAATCAACTTTACATCTACAATGTCGTTATTGTAAATCTTTATTTTATACGCAAAATCATGAACGTGGCATGCTTGATCAATTGCAGTTAGTAGATACTCTCCAGGTCATGTTTAGTCTCGTTCCTCAAGTCGGATATCAAGTCGGGTTCCAGGACTACATTTCGTATACCCAGTAAGTTGTTTCTCGCCAGGATAATTAGCCCATGGAGCTCCTGGTAATGTTCCCAGTGAAGCAGCGACATCACCGCCTGTTTCACTAGAGATAAATTTGTATTTTTTTGTACCACATTTTACACACTTGCCTGTAAGCACACGCTTTTAATTTTTTGTTGTTATTGTTGCTAACCCACTTGTGGGGTAGATGCTCTGCATCGACCAATGTATAAATTCATATTATTTATTATATTTGTACAACATGAATCTCATTGATTTCTCAGCGACACGAAAGCATGCAGCGCTACCAAATTTTGTCAGAGCTATTATCATAGGTCCATCTGGGTCTGGTAAGAGGCAGTTGCTGCTTAATTTGATAATGAGATGGCTCAAATCGGATAAATTTTATTTTTTGTCACCATCTGCAGATGATCAGTGATGCTACAATGTGCATAAAGATTATAATGAAGAAGCGAAGTCGTCGGATGGAGAAGGTAACGATATTATTGATTTTATCACCGATATTGATGAAGCCCCATCTGTAGATGACCTCGATGCATTTGTTAATAATCGCGTAGTATACGATGATGAGATGCTGGACAAACAATTGAATCCAGCTCGGATATTTTCTCGAGGCAGGCCCCAAAACATGGATGTGACTTATGTTACTTAGCGATATACACAAATACCTAAAGTAATCAGAGATAACTGAAATCTTTTAGTTGTGTTTAATGGAGTGAATAGACACACTCTACGAAACATTCATCAGACTTGGTGTTCAGGGGACATAGAAATGATTAAATTCAGAAACTTCTCGCGCGCTCAAGCGATTTCTTATGGATTTATCACGATACATTTACATGATCCTCGGTCGAGGCATCGTGTAGGTCTCGATAAAATGTTTGGTTTAGAGAAATAGCAGCACAGAGGGTGACGACCAAAAGTGAGTGTCCGGGTACGTAAACTGCACGCATAAAAAAGAAACACAAACGTCAAAGATGGAATAACCCAATTAGAGAAGTCTCGGTCGGTTAGAGGTTTCGGTTTGACGTTATTGATCTTGTATTTTCATATTTCGTAGGAAGTTTTATTTTCGCAAAATAACCCTTTTAAAAAAGTTGTAGTGTTCACTATCTCTGCTGCTATGCACGCACAAACACACACACAGATATATATATATATATATATATATATATATATATATATATATATATATATATATATATATATATATATATATATATATATAAGTAATTTTCAATAATATATATTTTAGAGAACTGGGTGGCCAAGAAAGAGACACTTAGCATTCATATCCAAAGAAAAAGCTAGCACATACCACACCGATTCACAGTTCTTCGCAGAATTCATCTCATTGTTGGTCCATAAACTACGGCCCACTTCAGATACCTTTGTATCACCACATGCCCCCATTGTTTCCGTGTAGTAGGCTATGTAATTTTGTTATGGAGTTCACAAAGACTGAGAAGTTTGGGTTGAACAGCATACTTTAAAGAAGAGTCGAGAACTCCACGCTTGTACACATATTGAGTGGTTGTCTTGAGAACAGGTGACACAATGGGACAATGAGCAGCATATATAGTCTAGGACCGAATCGAAACGGATTGGAATGTTACACCGATCAGAATGCGTTTAGCATAATTCGGGGAGGACGTGATGTCTCTCATAGCATCAGAGGTCACTTTCAATCTATATATACGCATCTGCATTCGTTCGATTTACCAATACCGAACAGTTCAAATATGATACCTATGGCTGCAATGAAAATGAATTACTGAAGTGCGCATGCCGTGGACACATTGCATACTCGGATCGATACCACTACTACTACTACTACTACCACTGCTGCTGCTGCTGTTGTGGCCAGTATTGTGTTTTTTTTCCCCAGAAACAAAGAAGACTTTAATTTCACTTTAGCTGATTTCCTTTGGATTTCTAAAAAATGTTTCACTGTTGTGGTCGTATGACCGTCACTTCTTTCTCCATCATTACAAGTGTTTTGTGATTTCAGGGAGAAAGAGAAGGAAGAGCTGAAGAGTATTGTGTTATGTCAGAATGAAGAAGAACAAGTATTTATTCAACAGCACCAACAGCAGCAAGAAGAGGAAAAAAGAAAGTGAAAACTAGAAGAAGAGAACAGGAAAACATTGACCACTGAACAGAAGGGAGTGAAAACAAAAAAAAAAAAATTTAAAAAAATTTAAAAAAATAAAGACACAGACACGTTTTCTCTTTTTTTGGTATACTCTTGTGAAATCGGATTTACAATGAAATTGCATAACGCTACACAAATTTTCTTCTTTATTTCACTGTCTATTATTAGATTTCCTCACTGGCATGGGCTCCACTGTTTCTTGAGTTTCTTGTATATATCTTGTATTAGCTACATTTATTGACGGAAATAGAATAATCGTGGTAACTTTTGTATTGTAATAATTATGATAACCCTGACTTGTTTCAGAATCTATGACACATAATTGTTAGTTTTGATGATTCGTCTAGTATCACGTATGGTAACTGGAATATTGTTCAGGACACAGAACGTGATGCTAATTATAACAATATCCATGACAGAAATTCAATGGCCCGAACATGAGTGAAAGATATCAGCAATGAACTAGATTTAATAGATCTATGGGGAGTAGTCAGTCCGAATGCTCGATTATTTATGTGGGGACAGCCCAGTATTCTACAACAAAGCAGATTTGGCTCCTTCCTGATTTCTGAGGACACGTTTTCACATTTCACAAATTTGTATGTTGCTCCAGGGCACAAAACAGACAACTCTGCTATAGCATTAACCTTTTCATTATTTACGCTTCTCGAAGGTCCTGGTTATTAGAGGTTCCATGCAAGGCTTCCATGACAAATGAAATACACTAATATAGTTACACATGTATTTTACAGTTAAGGAATATCTTTTTGAGGGTGATAAAAATGATTAGCTACAAGTAAAGATAGCATGTAATGATCAGTTCTTGTTTGAAATTTTTCCATCGCTGGACGAGCTTTGCTTTTACCTAAAGGACTTTCACAGATCTAGCAATGAGTGGCTGCGGGGAAACTCACGAATGTTATCATCAGTCATAATTATGGTTGCTGGTGAATAGAGCTGTTGTCGATTCAATTTCACTTTAACTTGGCGCGATTTAAGAAACATCTCAACCGAGTCCTTACAACGATACAACATTGGTAGTTCAGTTTGACCTAATTGCTATGTTACAAAATCCGCATGGTAGTTGGTCAGCAACTAGTGTTGTTTGACTGAACGTTGAAGTGGACACGCCTAGCACTAGAACGTTGAGAGGTTTAAAGTCCACAGAAATGATATAAGAAACATTCATCTTTAGTTGCAATGAGCTGAATTTGAAAATGTTTTTACCTGGTTCTGCCATTATTGTCCGCCACGGCTGTTCACTGATCCCACCGCAGTAAAAGTCATAGTCGGTGAGCAGTTGTTGGGTACTAAATATATGCATGGAATGTCTCATTGGAAGGTTCTTTTGCTCGTGCTTGCTGTGTTGGCTGAGCAGCCGAGTAAAATTCTTTAACCATACGCAACTAATGCGATCCTGACACTGATTATTTTATATTACAAAAGAAAATAAAGCTAAAATCAACAAAAGCCTAAGATGCTTCAGACATAGCGGGCAATTTAGTCTGAGACTCTACTTTCTTCCTACACCATAGTCTATAAATTATTTTTCTTTTTGGCTTGTTTGGCCTGCCCTAATTTGTTCTGTTCCATTTATAAAATCACTCCCAAGTTAATTAATTTATCAGAGTGCTCACAGTATTTCTCTGCAAATTCATATAGCATCGTTTGTGTCTCTTTGATTAAGCGATATGATGCACTCAAATGATATATCGATCAAAGTTTCTCTGCCACAGACTTTATATCCCAGTCATTTGGTAGTTTAATGCCATTTCTAGAAACCTCAGTAAACTCCCTCAAATCATTATCAGAGCCAATTTGAGTTTTTGTCATTATATACTACAGTAATTCTTTATTACTAAAGGAAATTTCTCCATCCAAGCTGCGATTGTGAATTAGTTCTTTTAAGTTTTAGCACACTACTAATTGCAAGCATGTGAAGTTTTATAGCCAGCTAATGTGCGCAGTTTAAATCAGTTTCAGATATGATTCCAAGATTATGCGTGCCACATATCTGTTACTGATATCGATAATACCATCAGCAAATTTGACTTCCACATTCACCAGCTGGACTTGGTAGTCTCCATATTCATAAAGAAATGTTTTGTCCAAAACTTGGTTTTGAACAAGCGATCTTGTGTCCAACAGTACTGTGCATTAGTTGTCACAGCTATGGCTTGTGTTGAGAATGTAAGTGAAAACGACATATTTAGCATCAGGAAATTGTTTGGAAAACATGTGATGAGCCAATATAGAAAATAAGCCATTACTATTTACTCCTTTTGTAATGGTAAGCATAGATACTAATTGTAGGCTAACTAGATAAATCCAGCATGTTCACACAAAGAATTCAGTTATTTTTCATATTTGCGAAAGCTGTTCTGACCCAGTGCAGATTAAATAAAAATAGCCTATCTCTCTTTGAATTTAATCACATGCAACATAAACCGTTTTGATACAACCTACATCAGCTGTGGATGATGTAATCATGCAGCAAGCTGTATATAGCCTGAGAAGTATTGATCGATTCAACACTGCTGGCTGCCCAGTATCCATATACAGCATACAGAACATGTTTTGACTACTTTCATGCATTATTAATCCTTGGCTTGTGCATATTTTGTAAGTTGCTTTGCTTGCTTTCTAAATCATGGGAGATAGAGGTAGTGACTTTGGGTCAGGACCCATAAGGGAAAAGAATCCCAAATCGGCATTTTAATACTACTTGTGGTGAAAAAATGGTAGCAAACCCACAAAACCTTCACCTTGAAAATGTTTCATAGAACAATTGAGAACTGTGATATAATTTTCTCCATGTCATCTGTTTCCTTCATCTTGCCAAGAGTTTTATAGAACAAGGTGAGAATGGTGATAATTTATCCTATAACACCCAACTTATGAAAATGGTAACAAACAATCTTCTTCACAGAACCTCAAAGCCAAAGCCACTACCACTGCATTTACTGAGGTTTTGACTCAGCAGGATGGACAGCAACACCAGCTTGTGTACGTTTAGGTAAGAACATTTAGAAACTATGGTAATATATGGTCCAGTTAAGGCAAAGGCAAGTGTCAATAAAATAATAGATAGACAGGTGGGAATGGAACTGGAAAAATAAATTTTTGTTGAATTCATTATCAGAGATTATAAAATGAATGCTTCATAAACAATCCACTAAGTATAAACAAGAATGTTGTGTCAGTACACACTAATTTTATTCAACACTTGATTACAATTATAAAGAAATCAAATCATAAATACAAGTACACAAAACATGTAGCAGATTACTTCAGTTTTGGTTTGGATTAGTTTGAATTTATTAGGCACCAGGTTTGTTTAAAATCATAATTTTTGTTTCAAAATGAGATTTGGTGGGATTTTTCTTATTACTACATTGTTCTGGGTTTGAAGAATTTGGACTGAACAACTTACAAAGGATGGGTCCCATTTAAGGGAAAAGACAAATAACCATAGCTGTAACTGTGAACATTTTGACTTGATATTAATCCTTCTTCTTTTACTCTCTGTATTGGTCAAAATCCAGACATTGTCTGAAATATATACAAGATAAAGTAAAATCTCAAGTTTGAGGGATATTTCCAGAAATTTAGTGAAACCAGGGCCAGGGATACAATTTTCTAGATATAACACTCTGAGTGAGGAATAATCAAATTAAGTCATTGGAAGCTACTACATTGGTGCTGGAAACTGACAGTGAACAAATCAGTCATTGGATGCACACTCAACATGGCTGTTGTGGAAGCAGACCAATATGAGCAGATGAACATTTAATAAATGACATAAGCTCAAAAGAATTAGCTTTACAATTAACCTTATCTGAACTGATGTTGTGTTGCAAAGGCATTGTGGTTTGCTATTAGTTAAAAAATGTAATCTTGCCTTGATTTCAAGATAAAGCAGATTCAATGCAAAACATTATCGCATAGTCATCACTCTTACAGGAAAATTTAAATAAATTCAGTTCTAAATAACAATTCATAATTATTAAATGACTACTATGCTATCTAATTTAATATACCCACATCTTTATTATGTATCTGTAATACATGTAATAACAACTCATGACAAATGATATAACACACAAAGACAAAGGTTGAATAACTGAAGTATCTGAATGTGTTGGTATTCTGCAATTTCAAATAAAATAAAATTTCAATCTTTTTGTTGGCCATGATATCAACCATTTTACTCATTTCATGTGTTTCAGTTGAAAAGAATGCCTTTTTAAAATCTTCTATTTCACATCTGAATCATACTCAAGTCTCAAATAGCTTGTCAAGAAAGCCAATCTACAATTCATGAATTTTCAGTTCTTTAACATAATTCAGTTACTCTCCTTGAAAGAAATAGCACCATCAAGAATCTTGTGTTCCTTAGCTTTATTTACTCTTTCCTTGCCAATACAATCTGTACTCTCAATATCAGTTTGTGCCAGCAAGTCATACTTTATTTACACTTAATAAATTTAAGTATTTGTTGTTTTATTAAAACTATGTATATTAGAAAACAATTACATGGGATTTTAATGAGTCTAATGGTGCATCACCTCATTTGGAGAATTTCATTTAGATGTAAAAACTGTGCCTAGGATTTTGAACCAAACCAAACAAAAAACCATAGTGTAATTATGCCTTTTGTGCAAAACTCCAATATATATATATATATATATATATATATATATATATATATACCGATATATATATATATATATATATATATATATATATATATATATATATATATATATATAGATGTATATATATATATATATATATATATATATATATATATATATATATATATATATAGTGTATAATGTATGTAGAGAAAATTCTTTCATCTCATTTTCTTTCTATGTTTATTTTTAATTTTTATTTCCCATGTTTCGTCTTTTGTTCTTTGATCCGTTATTGTAAAGTACAACACTTCTTTGTTAATATTAAATAATTAATTTTGAGGGAATGTTCAGCACTTTATTATAAAATGAATATCAGTAGCTATAAAATAAAGAACACTGCTTTTTGAAACATACACATGGCTATGGCCACAGTGGAAACAAGAACTGTAATTTGATTGACAGGATGGAACTACAAACAGCCAATGTAATTTATGGAATCTAATGTACAAAGTGTGACAGAATTGTATATATTGGTGACACAAGCAGTACAAGATAGTAAAAGAATCTGATCACTTGTTCCCTGTTTGCTTGCAAATACTATATCAGTGTTGAAATGACTTATTGCCAATAGGCACAATACAAGTCATGCTGGGACTTAGAGGTGAGAAAAAAGAAACAAATAACAAATCAAGGATAAAGAAAACACAATGAATTAGAATTAATTAGAAACTGTATGCTACAGATGAAAACAAATTCACTATAAAAGCTATTTGGTTATTTCATCTGATTCCAAAACTCTTACTTTTAACATAATTGATTTAATTTTTATTACTGAGACTGATGATGTTTTGCTGTTAACAAGTATAAACTGCAAATTAGAATAAACTATAAATTCCTCAATAACAATAGCACTGGATATTGAAAAGTGGCAAAATTAAAAGACTTAACAATAACAACAAAAATAATAATTATAAATAGATGTACTAAGTTTAATATAAATTAGTGTTATTGTTGTTGTTGTCAGACTTGATCAGGATAAAATAAAATGTAAATCCTTACTGGCATAGACTGCATAATTGTTATTAAGACAAGAATCATACATGATGTGTCTCTTCCATGTTAATTGGCAAAACATATCTACTTGTGTAACTTTGGATAATTTTTATTATTACATTATAAATCCTGCATGGTTTGTTCCACCTAATGAAAAAAATGGCACATAAGATGCTACATGGGTTTTCAGAGACATATTTCAAGTACATTGATAAATTCCACCCAATGTATAATTTTTATTTAGGTATGTCCCCAGCAAATTCACTGGCATACAATTACACTTTCTTGTAAGATCTGTAATTTCTTGAGACCTTTACATTTTCTTTATTATCCTAAATGCATGCCATCCACAAACTTTAATTAAAGAACCGTCTCCAGACCGAAGTTAACCAGCAAAATCCTTTGTATATTTAGCTACAATGACCATAACCTTTGATCCAGAATCAAAATTCCTCTTCCTGATTTTAACTTCAAGCCCTCCACAAACTTAGGTGTACAACTAAAGTTTTCCTGCAAAAGTTATTCTTTCTCTTTGTCGCAGTGATCTTGTCCTTGGAAATTTTTTTATATCAAAATTAATTGGCCTCTTATTTATGCCACATATGGACCATCAGTAAAGTCTGTTCCAGTACTATCTATAACTAATGTGATCCTTACAATAAGTGCAAATTATTCACAATGACTGGAAACTGTAGATGATAGAAATTTCAATTCTTAGAAACTCTTTGTCTTCATTAAACAGTGGTGACTTTCACCTTGACTCCAGGGTTCTTCCTTACTCTACGTAAAAGCCTTCTACAAGGTTTGGCAACTGAAGAACGTAAACAGCGTAAGTTATGATGCAAAAATGAATCTTGTCCTTTCAGTCACAATGACCTCAACCCTATGACTATTGAGACTACATTCTATATGGTTCTTCCTTGCCCAAAGTGCAATCTAATCCACAATGTTTCATAATCATAGATGGAGGACAACTCAGGTTATTGTGATGAAAATAAATTGGTGACTGAAAAATGGTTGGATAACAGACAGATGGATAAACCAATGGAAAACTAAACTGGTGGCAGACAAATGGTTGAATAAGAGACAGATGGGTCAACTAATGGAAAACATCACAATGTAACCAAATGAATGGAAAATATCACACTGCAATACATTATCACTTAAGGCTGATATATCAGTATTATTTCAATGAGGTAAAACAAGCATGCAGAATCTGGGCATCAAGGCTCACAGAACCATTGTCTGGCAATGACATTCAGGAATCGATTTGAAAAATAAATATAAAAATCTATCAAAATGTCTTAAATAAAAAAACATAACTACAATAGCAAAGTCTTTCTCCTTTCTAACCTGAAGGTGAAATATCAGGCTGACTTAGCATTATGAGCTTTCATCGTGTAGCTACATAGGTTATTCTTCTTTTAGAAAAGACAGAGCTAATGTTCATCACTATTTGGCAAAATTTTCTAGCTTGAACAATTTAGCGTCAATCACTTTAGAAAAAATTATAGCAAAGGCTAAGTAGTTACATAACCACGATTGTAAATCTAGTGTCTTGTCTGAGAAAAGAAATTAAAACAGAATTAAACAAAAATAGTTATTCTACTATATGACTGTTCGGTCTTGTGTCGTGCCCCAACAGTCTACCAGACTACGGGACTGATGATGATGATGATGAGTTATTCTACAAAGATCATGTGAAAAGACTGAACACAGAATACAGAAACATAGTGTTTATGATTTATAACACTATTGAACTCACCTATTACATGTACTCTAAATTGTATGTCACTGGATGGAGTGAGTGTACTAAGAGATTTATGGACTTATTGTGATTATTTGGAACATTACTGAATCAGAACCAAAGTTCAATAGTAATGACTTATCTTATTATTTAATAATAACATTGTATTAGTCCACATATGATCTTTGGATGAGTTCCACTCATTCAAACCTTGTATCATGAAGTAGCATCAAGAAAATATGTTATAGCTCATTGCTAACTAATGATATGGCTCAAAGCAAATTAGCATATTATAATATGACAAACTACAGACTGATCACCAGATCTATGACACGTACAAATCAAATTAGCATATCACAATGAGAATGAGATGACACTTAAAAATCAAAACAAATACAGACTGATCACCAATCTATTACTGCCTTATCAACATATCATGATAACCTAATAAAAATTACTTCCAGGTCTAGTACTGTCTAAACAGAATAAAATAGGAAATAAAACTCAACAAATGAAAGAGAATGCCATATCCATAATATTAATCTGTACAAGTCAATTGTATCATGATAAGGAAAAAACAAGTACTGATTAACTGCCAGGTATGTTACTTCCTGTACACAAATCAGTATAGTAACCTAGAACATAAATGTCTTAGTAGGCAGTAGGTTGAATAGACAGCTAAATTACTGGCTGATACAAATTGGTTTATCACAAGAAAACAAACATAACTAGTGTAAATAAAAGGTCTATTTCTATATAAATCAGCATAAAAGAAAACAACTTCTGACTAATGGCAAGGTCTATTACTGTCTATACAAATCAGCATTGAATAATAAGAGAAAACAAATACAAACAAATTGCAAGGCTTATTACTTTCTATACAAATCAGCATATAATGGTAAGAGAAAACAACTACAGATTAATGGCAAGGTCTATTACTGTCTGTACAAACTGGCATATAATGATATGAGAAAACAACTACAGATTAATGGCAAGGTCTGTTACTGTCTGTACAAACTGGCATATAATGATATGAGAAAACGACTACAGATTAATGGCAAGGTCTATTACTGTCTGTACAAACTGGCATATAATGATACGAGAAAACAATTACAGATTAATGTCAAGGTCTATTACTGTCTGTACAAACTGGCATATAATGATACGAGAAAACAACTACAGATTAATGCCAAGGTCTATTACTGTCTGTACAAACTGGCATATAATGATACGAGAAAACAACTATAGATTAAAGGCAAGGTCTATTACTGTCTGTACAAACTGGCATATAATGATACGAGAAAACAACTACAGATTATTGGCAGGGTCTATTAAGACTTGTAAAATCAGCATATAAAAATACAAGAAAACAAATACAAGCTAAATACAAGGTCTGTTACTTTCATTACAAAGTGGCATATAATGATAGGAGATAACAACTACTGACTAACAGCAAAGTCTGATACTAATGTGCAAATCACATATCATATTAAAAAAAAAATACAGACTAATTGCAAGGTTTATCAATGCCTGTACAAATCAACATATCAAGATAATAAAAGAAAAAAGACAACTATGGACTAATTTCCATTTCTACCACAACCTGTACAAATCAGCACAACCAATAAGAATATACACCTTAGCAGAGAGTGGGTCTTGTACAAATCAGCATACAATGAGAGGTAAAAACACATGCAACTTAACTGCCAGGTCTATTTCTTCCTGTACAAATCAGCAGATCACTATAAAACAACAAGGGACCAACACTCTACTGACCAAAACGAATTTCCAAGAATTAAAGATAAAACCATATCTTCTTCTTTAACTATTTGATATTTTTCAGCAAAAACAAGATTTTCAACATAACCACATAGTCAGCCATACTGGATGTAACATTAGCACCATTTCATTCAAGACTACATCATTATAAGTATTTTGGTGAAGCCCCATGTGAACATGACCATCCAATCAGGCACAGTGATAACTAGAATTTCAGGACAGCTGTCCAAGCCATAATGGATGTCTGCAGATCAACACCATTTTCATTTAGAATGATATAATCATCAACATAAGTATTTTGTTAAAAGAACCAAATGTCAGTGTGACCATCAATCTAGGAGGAGTAGAAATAACAAGATTTTGTTTCAAAACAGGCACCATGGCAGCCATCATGGATGTCTGATCAGCACCATTTTAATTCATATCCAACCAGTTATTGCATGGAGTCTTCTGGTTCAAATCCCATGTTGACATAACTTTCTGATGAAGAGAAGTACTGATAAGATTTTCCACACAGCAGTCATAGTGGCCATACTGGACATTAGAGTTGCATAATTTTCATTGAAGTCTATCTAGATATCAAATGAAATCTTTTATTTGAAAAGTCCACTTTGATATGACCATTCATCTAGGAAGAGTAGCCATAACAAGACTTTCAACATGGCCAATGTTGTGCTGATATTGGAAGTCAGATCAGTGTTATTTTCATTAGGTCCCATAAGAAGTCTCCTGTGTAAACTGATGTTGACATGTTTTTCTCTCCAGGAGCAGTAGCATTAACAAGACATCATGATGGTTTCCACTGTGGCCATACTGAGTATCTGGTCAACACCATTTTTGTTAAGGAGCAACTAGACTTCATAGGAAGTCATCTTCTGAAATTACCAAGTTCACATCGTTTCTGATCAAGTTGTAGCAATAACAAGATTTTAAAGATGGCTGAAATGGTGGCCATGTTGGATTGCAGATCACCAACATTTTCAAATAAGACAAACAATTTACTTCCTCTGTAGGTTTCATCTTTTTGTTTGGCCTATTCATGACTAGCATTTATTTAAAAAAATTAAAAATGATTTCATCTGAAATGATCAAAAGCATATAAAATTTGAAACAAATGCTGTAATGGCATGAAATTATTAATATGAAATTATAATATATTTGACTACTTCAAATGGGTTTTTCTTTAACCAAGAAAACATGGTTTTGTGCTATCACACTAAAATGGATTTAGAATGGATGGAGAGCAGTGGGATCTCGTGATTAAAATGATTCCAATGATGACAGCAAGATACCCTATTAATTATGTTACTGCAGTGGAGGCATCAAAGTGTTTACTCAAGTTTTGGACTAGGAGTGGGGATGGCTATTGTATTGTATGAAATTGTCGTTCCCTCTCATTTATTCAAAGATATTAAAAATTTTTGCATGAAAGTTCATGTGAAGTGAAACAATATAGTACTCTTCTTTCCATCATCGATCATCAATTGACAAACATGATTTCCCTAATCATAGTTCAATCAAGAGATTCAACTCATTCTATAATAAGTGTCTAAAGAAACCAAAATGTTTACAATTTTCTGACTTTATATAGTTCATTATTTCATGTATTAGTTAATGTTACATTACATTTTATTTAAATGGGGTCTTAAAAGTTGAGACTTTATGCTTGATGTCTGAATCATACAAATTGTTATTAAACTTTTTTATACAAGAATAAAAATGGAAATTGTTACAAGAAACCCAGACACAATAGGAAAAAGGACTTTCGTTTGTGCACATTGGCAAATTGACTCTGTAATCACGAAAGAGTAAAGGATTTAGTGAACCGTAACAGTGTGCCATACATTCATCTTCAAGGTACTTCAAAACTAATTACTTTCCATAATTTTATTTTTTATTATTAACAGGTACTAAGATGACTGCATCTAAAAATAACAGAAGTGTTTCAGATGTACATATCAGTGCCAAATACATCAAGTATTCAGGTATTTAATTTATAGAACCTATTAAAATAAGTAAACCAAATGTGGTCCAAGAAGACAAAACAGAATATAGGGATCACATTGAGACATTCATTACATGGGGCATACTGTCCATCGCAGGTGACATTTCTTCTTGAATCCGCAGACCTCGAACATATTACATCACAAATCTGTATGTCTGTTAGAATTGCCAAGAGGCATTCATTACATGTAGCAGATTCTGCTTCTAAGGTGAGATTCCTTCTTGAATCAGCAGATCACAAATATCATGCATCTTATGCATATATGCATATTGTAATGCAGCAGATGCACTCTCACAATGGGGATCCCAATTACCTTTGTCTTTCAAATTCTGTACTACCATTGAAACAGACCCCAGTGATGGCTGAAATACATTTATTACATGGAGCAGATTCTCCATAGTGAGCAAGATACCTTCTTGTATCAGGAGATCACAAACATCATACCACTTCCTCAAATAAGCCTCTTTAAATGCAACAGATGCAATCTCACAATGCGGATTCCAACTGCCCTTGTCTTTTAAATGCTGTACAACTTTTGAAACAGAATATTTGGATTGCCAAGAGGGCAGATTGTTCATCACAGATGTTATTCCTTCTATAATCTCTATATCACAAACATCATACATTTCCTGTTGGGATGGCCAAGATACATTCATTGCATGGAGTAGATTCTCCATCATGGGTGAGATTCCTTCTTGAATCAGCAGATCACAAACATTATACAATGCACGCCTGTACGCCAGTTGTAATGCAACAGACGCACTCTTGCAATTCGGATTCCAGTTACCGTTGTCTTTCAAATGCTGTACTACTTTTGAAACAGACTGTAGGGATAACAGTGAAGAGTCATTAAATGCAAGGAGCAGATGCTCCATTGTAGGCAATATTCCTTCTTGAATCAGCAAATCGCAAACATCATCCATATGATACCAATATGCCTTTCGTAAAGCAACAGCAGCGCTCTCAGAATGGGGATCCCAATTACCTTTGTCTTTCAAATGATCTATTATTTTTTTAAAGAACTTATACTGTCCCACATATGTCTCAAAGTAATTCATGTTTAATGACACTCCCTCCTGGATCAATAGATCTGAAACTTCACATTTCTGTTTACTATCAGAATATATTTCCCCAAAAGCTGCTTCTAGAGCTTCATATGCATTAGGAGATGAGGGATCCCAAAGATTTGCATCTTTTAAAAGTTGTATTGCTTTGGTAATAGGTTCAATAGATCCACAACGTACAATACCAGGTAAATTATTCATTCTCAATAAGACTTTTTCATGGATGAGAAGATTACAAAGATCACAATTCTGTTTCAGCAAGGCCAATTCTAATGCATCAGAAGCCAAATGAGATGAAGGATCCCAAGTGTCAGCTATTTTCATTCGCTGCACTAGCTTTGTAACAAATTCATTGGACTGTTTTGATACAGCAATATAAAATATATTCATGGTTGGTGAGACATTCTCATGGAACAGTAGATCAAAACAAAAATCATACTTAGGTTTACTATAGACCAATACTACTGCATCAGGAGCCAAATGACAGGGTGGATCCCAAGTGTGAGCTATTTTCATTTGCTGCACTAGATCTGTGACAAATACATTTAAATGCCTGCACACGGCATCTGGTAACATCTTCATGTTTGGTGTGATGTACTCCTGGAGCAGTAGATTAATAACAGCATACTTTTGTAAACTGAAAGCTTTCTCTAATGCTTGTGTTACAAATTCTGACAATGGATTCCATGCATCAGTGTCTTTTAAATGTGTTATTCTTTGTACAAGAAACTCTTTTTCTTTCTGATGCTGTTCTGTGGTTATACCTGTCACTGATATCACATCGAGCAGATTTTTCATTGTGAATGAGACACCCTCCTGGCAAAGGAGGTCAGAAACAGCAAACATATGTTTCTCACAGGCATTCTCTAATGCCGTAATTGCATAACAAGATTTGAATCCCAGTTGTTGGTATTCTTCAAATGTTGTATTGCTTTGCTGACAGACTCAACTGATGCTGGCGATGAAGAGCCGCACAAATATAAAGTTTTTAAACCTACCAGTGTATCCATCAAACCTGGCAGATTCTTCATTGATAATGACACCCCTTCCTGAACCAGCAAATCACAAAGACTATACTTCCCATATCGATAAGCATCCTCTAATTCAGTAGATAAATATTCAGAGTTTGGATACCAATTGTTAGTATCTTTCAAATGCTGAATGGCTCTTTTTACAGATGAAACTGATTCCTTTGAAAAATATATAATATTAGGCAAATTCTTCAGTGATAATTTGACTCTCTCATGGATCAGGAGATCACAAATGTCATACTTCTGTGTTACATATGCTTCCATTAATGCATTAGATGCAAACTGAGAACCTGGATCCCATTTATCAGAGTCTTTCAAATGCTGAATTGATCTTATGACAGAATCAATTGATCCAGATTCTACAACACAATAGAGATCATCCAGTTTTAATATGACTCCTTGCTGGATCAATATATCATAAACATCATACTTTTGTTGACGTAAAAGATCTATTAAAGTTTCAGATAAATAAAATTTTGTAACACCCCATTTCCCATTGTCTTTCAAATGGTGTATTGCTTTGATAATTGAATCTCTTGATCCATTATACAGGATACCTCGCAGATTTGACACTGTTAATTTGACTCCTTCCTGTAACAGCTGTCCGGACACATCATTCATTTGTTTGATGAATGATATTTTTAATATTTCTGAGGCAATGTCAGATTTGGGATCCCATTTGTTTGTTTTTCTCAAATGTTCTATCACCTTAATAATAGACCCTATTGATTTCCAACAGCGACCATCTGTTATAATGTCCATTGTAAGTGGTATTCCCTCCTCAACCAACAGGACACAGACATCATTATTTTTTTTGTTGAAAGCAATCTTTAAAGCTTGTGATGCATAATCAGACTTGGGATCCCATTTGGAGTTAATTTTCAGCTGTTGTAATACTTTTGTAACTGATTCCTCTGATCCATATGATACAACACCAGGAAGATTCTTCATTGAAAAGGTGACTTCCTTCTGAATCAGCAGCTCAAAAAGATCACAATTAGGGAAGCATGCAATTTCTTGAGCCTTGGATACACAGTCAGACTCTGGGTTCCATTGGTTGGTGTCTTTCAAATCCTGTAGAACATTTTTGGCAGCTGTATAAGACCCATATTGCAAAACAGCTAAGAACATATCCATTGTAACTTTCACCCCTTCATTCAAAAGAAATTCTGCCATATCCAACTTTTCCTCTTTGTAAACATAGAATAGTGCTGTGGAAAATTGGAGTTCCTTTTCCATGGAAGGATAAATGTCATTGAAATATTGAACTTTTCTTTTCAGGTCTACCTGATTACCTTTTTCATGCAGTGGATCCCAATCATTATTGTGCTTTAGATGCTCTACCAACTTTTTTAATGCATCTATATTACTCTCCTTTACAACACATATGACATGATTGCTGTCTAGCTCAATACCCTCCTTCAATAACAAGTCCACCAAACTTGGATTCCCTGATATAAAAGCTCTGCAAAGTGATTTTCTCACATACACACTTTGTGGATCCAACAATTCTTTTTCTTTTAAGATCTCAAGCAATGTCTTGACTCTGTTTAAGTTACCATGTTTGGCAGCATTACACAGACAGATGGGTGATATACAGGCATTCATAGCGATTAGTTTATCTGCTATGTCAAGTTTGTTGTAGTAGAAAGCTAACTCTAGCAGACACTTTTTTTCGATGCACTTCCTGCACTCAGTGTCAATATCATGCCTGCAGATTAGGAATTCCAAAAGTTGGTCATACACTAGCTTTGCTGTGTTTCCATCACTTTGTAATATACACTGAAGGAAAGTTTCACATTCTCCTTCTGCTCGATTTTGATAATGCAGAGAGGATATTTTAGAACATAAAAAGTCATAGATTCGGTCACATTTCTGTAACTGATCCTTCAGTTCAATCAAAAATTCTTGCTGCTTAATTGCTGAATGTTTGTCAGGTCTACTAAATGTAATTAGTCCATGCAAAGTATCATCAATCATTCGTTCTGCTAGATATCCATATGCAGACACAGGTATGAATACATGACAAGAAGTTTTCTCTTTAGATTCTGCAGCATAAGTTCTCTGATTTAAATATTGATAGTCACAATATTTTACTAACATCTCTGGAGAACGTTGCCCAAGGACAAATCCAACAGCTTCTAAAACTGTATAATGAGAAAAAATGATGGAAGAATCACACTTTTTAACATACAATCCAGAAAAGTTGTCATAGGATTCTCGTAATAATGTTACAGATGCCATTTCCTTTGAAATACAGAGGTGAGAGGACAATTCAATCAGTACATCTTTCTCCCACTCTGGCAAAACATCTGGTGATAAATGTCTCTCAAGTATTGGACCTGCACAAAATAAAAAAGCAAGAGAAAGAAACCTATGGGCTTCCAATCTACTGATATTTACAGAAAACAGTTTCTCAGGTTCTTTGAAGAAATCTGGTCCCTTAAAAAAAAAGCCCTTATCCTCTGCAAAAAATAAACAGCACTGTGGAAAACCAATCAAGCCATTAAAATTGGCAATGCATTCTTTCTTGGCATCATCTGGCATATCTCTTTTATGTCTTTTAAGCTCTCTATTCAAAATGTCCATCTTTTCTGACTCTTGTAGTTTATCTGTTGACAGGGTCAGTGAAAATTCGTCAGAAAAAAAAATACTTGACCCTAAATGTGTGCAAGCCTTTGTCAGAATGTCAACTCTGGTTGTAATGATGACCTGTAACTTTCCAGCATCTACATGTTCCTGTATGGTTGGTAGATATAAAAGCCATTCTTGGAGACGACTTTGATCAAGGTCAAATTGTCCAAATATATCCTCCAATACAACAATGTCAACCCAGTGTGTGTCAACCATCCTCCAATCTCCTGGACACCTGACCATTACTCGTTGATCAATGCACCATTCATTATCTATCAGAAGAAGGGCTGTTGTTGTTTTCCCTTCTCCCGGGTTTCCCTGGATGACAATGAATTTTTTATCCTGCAGTAGTTTCTTAGCTTCCTCCATCTGTTTTGTTGGAATGAATCCCAGCCTCTTTACTGTATCAAGTTTATCTTCAGTTTCACCTTGAAAAGAAAGCATGCATGTAAGTAAGTAAGACAAAATACATGTATTTAAATTACTGGTTTACTATCTAATTATTAGTCTACTATATTGCAGCCAATATGTACAAATAGAAATCAAAACAATATCTTTAATTTGGTGTTGGACACTGCAACACAAACAGGTGAACACATCAGGCTTGTTATGAGCTGGCAAGGATTATGTCAAGTAGAAGCCTGTTTTTTCTTGTTTTCAATACCTTTTACCTGCTGTATTTTGAAAACTTCTAAAATAGTCTTAAAGGTTAACATCAAACTATCAAAGAGATTCTGTGGTTCCTTTCTTTCAGTCCAAATTTGTCTGTTGTAAAGAAAAGTTGCTACATTTTGCATTGATCCTTTGACTATTTGGCTTTTGACTTGATGCAATGATTGAAAGGCTCAATACTTGTTTAACACCTGCTGCAGTTAAAATGACCATAAAAGAAGATTTAATAACCTAAATGTACCATTCAGTGTTGTATGAGATCAACAAATAGATATGTCATTTTCAAAGAGTAATCTATCCACAAAGTGTGCGCCAAATATAAGATGATGAAAATATTGATGGTAACATTAGCAGCTATTTTGGATATTGTGAACAGCAACTCTTTTAAATGGGATCATAGCTGCATATGGGGTGTAATGGTGGGTCAGTGCAATAACTGCCACGTACTGCTGATTCAGTTTTACAAAATGTTCAGATAAGAACTGCAAAACCTTTTGCAAGATAAACCATTCCAACTATTGATTAAATCTGTTGTGCAGTCCTGTGCCATCAGGGCCTCAGATGAGTTCGTTTTATGTGTCATATCCAATCATATTAACTAGGAGATCTCTGACTGACAGAGCATGTGGACATTGTACAGGTTGTATTACAGAAAACAAGAAGTACAAATGTGCCTGATGTTGCTTCTCTATGCAAATTCATAAACGTCCTGAAACAGTAAAGAGAAAAGAAAAGCTTGGAGCATGAAGTCTTACACTGTCCATTGACATTACAAAGGGAGTTAATCATAACGTAGGAAACAATCAAGATCCCCACCCATAGCAGCTGTGATGACTCAGTAGTGAAAGCACAGAATTCATGACCAGAAAGGCTGGTTAGCAAAAATGATACAAGCTAAACACTTGCCAATGCCAGTGAACAATAAATTTGCATACTTGAGACAAAAGAGATGATTGTAAAGATTCAGGTAAAAAGGCATACTAATCAAAGGCAATACAAACCTCAAAATTAAAAATGAGACTTCTTTAAAAAGTTGAAGACATTCTCAGCAGAAACACATCATGTGACAAAATATGCTGCCTCAATTAATCATCTCATATGCCCTTCAAAAGGGCATATTTTTCATGTTCTCTCATATGACCTTCAAGAAGGTATATTGTTCCTGTTTCTCATATGACATTAAAGAAGGCATATAGTTCCTGTTCTCTCATATGACCTAAAAGAAGGCATATAGTTCCTGTTCTCTCATATGACCTTAAAGAAGGCATATAGTTCCTGTACTCTCATATGACATTCAAGATGGCATATTGTTCATGTTCTCTTATATGACCTTCAAAAAGACATATTGTTCATGTTCTCTCATATGACCTTCAAGAAGGCATATTGTTCCTGTTCTATATTTACAACCCTGTATTGGGATGTGTGTGATGTTGGATGAACAGCATTTTCATTTAAGACCAACTATACTTCATAAGAATATTAAATGAACTCCACTATCAATATGACTATCCCATAGAAATTTTAAGTGCAAAAGATTAAGATGGACTCCATGGCAGCCATTTTGTGATTGGATTGGCACTATTATATAACACCATAATTAGATATAAAATATTCAATATGTAGTTGATGTTGGAGATCAAATGTGCTGTTTTCATTTATGTTTAATTATATACATGTATCATAATAAGTATTTTAGTGCTTATATGGTCATCTGTGCAGGCAAAGCAGCAATAACTAGATTTTCCTGTTGGCTTCTGTGGTGGCCATTCTGCATGTTTTAGGTGCACAGTTTTAAATGGGGACCAAGCAGACTTCAGAATGAAACTTTATGCCAATTGCAGGAGTAGTTTAAGTAAACACAAGATACTGCTGACAGATGCCATATGAGTGCAGATAATAATTTTAAGCACAATAGCTAAACTTGACCTCAAGACAATGGATGACTGGATATCTTACCTCTTTATGATACTGATTATATCCACACACCAAATTTGAAGAAATTCAAATAGAATTTACTTAATATCTTATAACAAAATGGTACAGAAATAAAAACACTAGAAATAATGCACAGAAATAAATAGAAATGAAATGGGGCATGATCAAATGCAAGAGATCAAATAATGGAAAATATTAACTAGAAATGAACAGACAAATTTGAAGAATATAAAGTATAATATGTTCAATTTATTCTTATGAAATGCAAATCAGTGCGGACATGATGGATGGTCAATAAACAGCAACTGAACAGAGGCCATTAACAATAATATTGTTCAGAAGGTGGGCGTGTGGGTGAGTGTGGGTGTATGCTTGTTTGTGTATGTGTGTTTGTTTGTTCAAACTTACTTTTAAGCTGTCTCAGGCCATCACTCTCTGGTCTTCTCTTGGCAGATGTTTCTGAAAATAAAACCAATACAATGATTGTATGCATTTAGAATTTTATTGTTTTTGAAATGCTAGTTAGATAATTTTAGAGACAAAATCTCAGATTTTTTCTACCTTCTTTATCTCTATAAGCTTATGGAATTTCAAGCAGGATTTTACTTTTAAATCAATAGTGTCAAAATTTCAAAAATGAAACAAAGAGGGATGAAAATGTTTAATTCTTGTCCTGGAATTATATCAGTAACTGTGATGAAAGAAAATGAGGAATCCACGGGTACACAGAAGTCAAGGTATTTCATTTACGGATCATAAAAATACCATAAATTCCTTTTCTTGCTCATTCACAGAATACATGTCTTGGGAAAAGGGCTGAAATTGAAAGTACATGTACCAGTTAAATGTACAACATTTTATTAAAACTTCTGGACCAGGTAGGCATGATTAAAGTCAGTTAAAGAAAATTAAATTAAACTTCCAATGATACTAGACTTGAAGCTATTTTCCAGTTTCTTAAACAACACCGTCTGCAATATTAACTTAAGAACCACGTGTACAAATGATCAAATACCAAATATTTTTTTTTTTATTTTTAAAACTATCTTTATATGTATGTGCTTACCATATAAATGAGAGTTTATACATGATTCTCTGACATTTTATTTTAATTTCATACTTTCTCTTCTCAACTTCTCCATTCTGTATTTTCACATGAACTTTTGAAATTCACCCTAATCGCTCTTTGTTATCCAGGCCTTGTTACTTTCATTAATATCAAGCTCCAACCAGTCTGTTCTATATTGGAAGCCTAACAATACCTGATAATCCAAAAAAGTTCTCGTCTGAGTTACATCAAGATGAATCAAGGATTATATTCATTAAAATAAAACAAATTGTGAACATTATCAGTAACATTCAAGACAGACTTCTTTTCTGTGTTACTTTCATTAATATCAAGCTTCAACCAGTCTGTTCTATATTGGAAGCCTAACAATACCCGATAATTAAGAAAAGTTCTCGTTTGAGTTACATCAAGATGAATCAAGGATTATATTCATTAAAATAAAACAAATTGTGAACATTATCAGTAAAATTCAAGACAGACTTCTTTTCTGTAAGAAATAAACATGACCAACCCTTGATCATTACTGATACAATAATGCAGTTGTCAGAAAATTCATATGGTCACTGATAATATTCACTCACATTTTTTACCCCTAATATAATCTAAGATATAGTCATCCTCAGACTTGTTGTACACCTTTACTAATAAAGCACTATACTATAGTACTAACAAGAGGCTCAAGTGGGGTTAATATTGCTCATCTCCAACAATGTACATATGTATAGATGCAAATAAATCAAAAGTACACTTGTATCGTCTCCAACAAAATATATATGTATACATGTGACTAACTCAAAAGTACATCTGTATCATCTCCAACAATGTACCTACCTGAAAGTGTTCAATGATTTAGAGGTCATGCTGGTGGTCAGACTGACCCCATTTCCAATTAGTGCCAGCAAGACATTTTAGTGAAAACACTATGTTGAAAAGGCATTAAAGCCATTCTGGAAGAGTAACAATAACAAGATTTCAAGATGGTTACTATTGTGGCCATGTTGGATATTATATCAGCAACATTTTCATTTAAAACCAACCAAATATCATATGATGTCTTTCAGAGATACATGTATCTCTATATAAGATATGATAACTGGTTCAAGTGAATGATCACAAACAACATTCATAGATGATTACCATGGTGACTGCAGGCACACCATTGGTATACAGGACTAAACAGACATCATATAAAGTATGTAACTGACAACCACATGTCAATACAAGCATTTGTTAGGAAACGTAGCAACAAGGTTTTCTAGCTGACTCACATGGAGGACATACTGGATATCACATCAGCACTAATTTCTAATTTCATTTAGGCATAAGTAGATGTTGTAATTAAAGCCTTTTAGTGAAAGCCCAATGACAATATGACCATAAATTCATCATATGTGGTATTGAGAATGACAAGATTTTTGAGACAGCCACTGGCAACCACTTTGGAAGTTACAACAGGCACAAATTTTATACAGAGCAAACTTGACATGAACCAAAGCTTTTCCATGAAAACCTAAAATCAATATAAACATCCAGTCAGGTCAAGATGGATAATATGGCAGCCATAATGAGCATAAAATCTGAATAATTTAGGAGTAACTAGGCATTATGTGTCTAATAGTCCAAACCCCATTTCAGTATGACCAAACTGAAATAGAAGTAATCACAAGCTTGTAAATATTGCCACCATGGTGCCAGTTTGATGCCCAGGAAAACCATTTTAATTTGAGACCAACCAGACATGAAAATAAGTCTTTTAGTGAAAACCTCATCCTGCAATGGCCATCCATTTTGGCGATGTAGAAATAATAAGGTTTGGAGTTCATGCTGGAAGTCAGACTGGCACAATTTCATTTGTTGCCAACTTGACTTCATCAGTCCTTTAGTGAAAATCTAATTTAGATACTAGCATCCATTTAGGAAGTGTAGTAATAAAAATAATTAGCACCATCTTTACCTAGATCAAACTATATAAAGTCTTTAGTGATTACTCCATAGTAATATGACCATCAGTTTGGGGTGAGGAGCAAAACCTGATTTTAATGATGGCACTATGTGGCCATCTTGAATGTCTAAGGGGCAACAGTTTTATTTAGGGCCAGCAAAACATTATACAAAGTCAGTCATTGAAAAATCGATGTCAATATCAGCATTTGTTCAATAGTGGTAATAACAAGATTTTCACTGCAGCCACTGTGACTGCCATGCTGGAAGTTGCGCTGGCATCATTTTCATCTAGGACCAACCTAATATCAAAATAAATTCTTATGTGATAACCACATGTTGATATAAACATCCATTTATGAGGAGTAACAATGATATTTTCAGAATGAGCACACAGTTTCCATATTGGATATCAGCACTGACTTATTTAGTACCAACACAACATGGTAAGTCTTTTAGTAATAACTACATATCGATAAAACACTGGCACAGAAGGAAAGAAAACAAGATTCTAAAGACGGCTGCCATGGTGATTGGCTAATTTTGCTTTTATCTAATACACAAGCATGTGCTATATATAACATCCTTTATTCTTCTTCTGAGTATACGAACTGTCAACCAATGTCTGTATTTACTGTAGTTTGGTTTTGTTGGTTTTAATAGTGCTTTTAACATATTATTTGTAAATGTTTTGATTTACATTGAGACACTGCTTAAATTATCTAAAATAAAATATATTATTTGCAATATCATGCCAGTGAAATGGAGCTATGAATACAATGTACATTAACTATACAATACATATTCTTGAAATAGAGATTTACATTCAAACTGAATTATCTTATGAATCCTTTGTAAACAGACCAGATTCTTCATTATTTTTAAAACATGAGATTATAATGTATAAACCAATTATCTCAAGTTTTAACTGAAACAGATATAAGATTATGCACATCAGGTATCCCTTCTCCTTCTGCCATCTTTAAAATACCAGAATTGGTTTTCATTTATATGTCTGTAACTCACAAATTGTTGTACGAATCTATAGTGCATTTTCTGAAGCAACTATTTTTAATGCAAATTCAAATAAAAAAGAGATACAAACAAAGTACAAATGTAGCCAGCATCTGTATTTCATAGCCGATCTATTCTACTTGGACATCTCTGCTCTGGCTGTTTTACCTTTTGCACAAGAGTTGTTCTGCTCTGTCCTCTGTCTCATCTCCTGCAGCTTTACAAAATTTTCCTCTAGTGCATCAATTCTTGCACCATGTGAGGCTACATTTGCTGAAATGGTTTCCACAGATCCTGAAAACTTGTCCTGCTGTTGTAGTGCACTTTCTGTTTGCTGCTTTAATGTTTCAAGCTCTTGGAATTTTGTACCAAAGGACTGCACATTTCCCTCAATTGTACCAAGCTTTATTTGGTATGGGGCTATACTCCCTGATATGTTTTCTATAGACTCTGAAAGCTTCTCCTGTTGCTGTAATGCAGTGTTGATCTGTTCCTTTACTGACTGAACATCTTGCTCAATGATGTCTACCCTAGCGTCAGTATCCTCAAATCTTCTTGTCTGTTGTGAGGTTATAGTTTTATGTATCTCCTGGTGTTTCTTCTGCTTTTGTAATGAAATGTCTGTCTGTTCCAATGCTAACTGAATGTGTCTTTCATTGATGTCCACCCTAGCCTCAACATCTGTCAACTTTGTCAAATTTGTTGTTAGTTGTCCTCTAAGTTGTCTATATTCCTCTTGCAATGACTCAGCAGTGTCAGATGTTCTTTTCTCCTGCATTCCCAGTTCCTGTCTGACTTCATTTATAGCTGTCTTCAAGGCAAACATCTCGTGGTCCACATTAAAGAAGACATCGACTGAATCATTATCAATCTGCAACGAAACATGTCTACAAATTTACTTAAATGTACACTGGGAAAAGATAATTAATTCAAATATAACTGTAATTTCTTGTAAGATATATCTACCTATATATACTGAATAAAGTTATGGTGTACAATCTGTCTTTCATGGACTGTAAGTTCTTATATGATATCAAAAACAGTTTCATATCATACAATGTATTACATGTAGCACTGAAAACAGGCACTGTGGTTCAGCAGGAAGAATTTTATTATTTACAAATGTAGCTGACAAAAAATATAAAGTCATTACACAGCAGAAAAGTACCATTTTTATTCTTGTGCTCTATTTGTTGAATGTCATCATTAGGCTCATCTGTAGCAGTCCTACCCATCCATTCTTATATGCAATAAACACTATAATACATCTGTAGCAGTCCTACCCATCCATTCTCCTATACAATAAACACTATAATACATCTGTAGCAATCCTACCCATCCATTCTCCTATACAATAAACACTATAACACATCTGTTGCAGTCCTACCCATCCATTCTCCTATACAATAAACACTATAACACATCTGTAACAGTCCTACCCATCCATTCTTATATGCAATTAACATTATAATACATCTGTAGCAGTCCTACCCATCCATTCTCCTATACAATAAACACTATAACACATCTCTAGCAGTCCTACCCATCCATTCTCCTATACAATAAACACTATAACAAATCTGTAGCAGTCCTACCAATCCATTCTCCTATACAATAAACACTATAACACATCTCTAGCAGTCCTACCCATCCATTCTCCTATACAATAAACACTATAACACATCTCTAGCAGTCCTACCCATCCATTCTCCTATACAATAAACACTATAACACATCTGTAGCAGTCCTACCCATCCATTCTCCTATACAATAAACACTATAACACATCTCTAGCAGTCCTACCCATCCATTCTCCTATACAATAAACACTATAACACATCTCTAGCAGTCCTACCAATCCATTCTCCTATACAATAAACACTATAATACATCTCTAGCAGTCCTACCCATCCATTCTCCTATCCAATAAACACTATAACACATCTCTAGCAGTCCTACCCATCCATTCTTATATGCAATAAACACTATAATACATCTCTAGCAGTCCTACCCATCCATTCTTATATGCATAAACACTATAACACATCTCTAGCAATCCTACCCATCCATTCTTATATGCAATAAACACTATAACACATCTCTAGCAGTCCTACCCATCCATTCTCCTATACAATAAACACTATAACACATCTCTAGCAGTCCTACCCATCCATTCTTATATGCAATAAACACTATAATACATCTGTAGCAGTCCTTCCCATCCATTCTTATATGCAATAAACACTATAACACATCTCTAGCAGTCCTACCCATCCATTCTCCTATACAATAAACACTATACCACATCTCTAGCAGTCCTACCCATCCATTCTTATATGCAATAAACACTATAATACATCTGTAGCAGTCCTACCCATCCATTCTTATATGCAATAAACACTATAACACATCTCTAGCAGTTCTACCCATCCATTCTTATATGCAATAAACACTATAACACATCTCTAGCAGTCCTACCCATCCATTCTCCTATACAATAAACACTATACCACATCTCTAGCAGTCCTACCCATCCATTCTTATATGCAATAAACACTATAATACATCTGTAGCAGTCCTACCCATCCATTCTTATATGCAATAAACACCATAACACATCTCTAGCAGTCCTACCCATCCATTCTTATATGCAATAAACACTATAATACATCTGTAGCAGTCCTACCCATCCATTCTCCTATGCAATAAAAACTATAATACATCTGTAGCAGTCCTACCCATCCATTCTTATATGCAATAAACACTATAATACATTTGTAGCAGTCCTACCCATCCATTCTCCTATACAATAAACACTACAATACATCTGTAGCAGTCCTACCCATCCATTCTTATATGCAATAAACACTATAATACATCTGTACCAGTCCTACCCATCCATTCTCCTATACAATAAACACTATAAAACATCTCTTGCCATCCTACCCATCCATTCTGATATGCAATAAACACAATAATACATCTGTAGCAGTCGTACCCATCCATTCTTATATGCAATAAACACTATAATACATCTGTAGCAGTCCTACCCATCCATTCTTATATGCAATAAACACTATAATGCATCTGTACCAGTCCTACCCATCCATTCTCCTATACAATACACACTATAATACATCTCTTGCCATCCTACCCATCCATTCTGATATGCAATAAACACAATAATACATCTGTAGCAGTCATACCCATCCATTCTTATATGCAATAAACAACATAGCACATCTGTAGCAGTCCTACCCATCCATTCTCCTATACAATAAACACTATAATACATCTCTAGCAGTCCTACCCATCCATTCTCCTATACAATAAAAACTATAACACATCTGTAGCAGTCCTACCCATCCATTCTAATATGCAATAAACACTGTAATACATCTGTAGCAGTCCTACCCATCCATTCTTATATGGAATAAACAATATAACACATCTGTAGCAGTCCTGCCCATCCATTCTTATATGCAATAAACACTATAACAAATCTGTAGCAGTCCTACCCATCCATTCTTATATGCAATAAACACTATAATATATCTGTAGCAGTCCTACCCATCCATTCTCCTATACAATAAACACAATAATACATCTGTAGCAGTCCTACCCATCCATTCTTATATGCAATAAACACTATAACACATCTCTAGCAGTCCTACCCATCCATTCTCCTATACAATAAACACTATAATACATCTGTAGCAGTCCTACCCATCCATTCTTATATGCAATAAACAATATAACACATCTGTAGCAGTCCTGCCCATCCATTCTTATATGCAATAAACACTATAACAAATCTGTAGCAGTCCTACCCATCCATTCTTATATGCAATAAACACTATAATATATCTGTAGCAGTCCTACCCATCCATTCTCCTATACAATAAACACAATAATACATCTGTAGCAGTCCTACCCATCCATTCTTATATGCAATAAACACTATAATACATCTGTAGCAGTCCTACCCATCCATTCTCCTATACAATAAGCACTATAATACATCTGTAGCAGTCCTACCCATCCATTCTTATATGCAATAAACACTATAATACATCTGTAGCAGTCCTACCCATCCATTCTTATATGCAATAAACACTATAATACATCTGTAGCAGTCCTACCCATCCATTCTCCTATGCAATAAACACTATAATACATCTGTAGCAGTCCTACCCATCCATTCTTATATGCAATAAACACTATAATACATCTGTAGCAGTCCTACCCATCCATTCTTATATGCAATAAACACTATAATACATCTGTAGCAGTCCTAACCATCCATTATTATATGCAATAAACACTATAATACATCTGTAGCAGTCCTACCCATCCATTCTTATATGCAATAAACACTATAATACATCTGTAGCAGTCCTACCCATCCATTCTCCTATACAATAAACACTATAATACATCTGTAGCAGTCCTAACCATCCATTATTATATGCAATAAACACTATAATACATCTGTAGCAGTACTACCCATCCATTCTCCTATACAATAAACACTATAATACATCTGTAGCAGTCCTACCCATCCATTCTTATATGCAATAAACACTATAATACATCTGTAGCAGTCCTACCCATCCATTCTCTTATACAATAAACACTATAATACATCTGTAGCACTCCTACCCATCCATTCTCCTATACAATAAACACTATAACACATCTGTTGCAGTCCTACCCATACATTCTCCTATACAATAAACACTATAACACATCTGTAGCAGTCCTACCCATACATTCTTATATGCAATAAACACTATAATACATCTGTAGCAGTCCTATCCATCCATTCTCCTATACAATAAACACTATAACACATCTGTAGCAGTCCTACCCATCCATTCTTATATGCAATAAACACTATAATACATCTGTAGCAGTCCTACCCATCCATTCTCCTATACAATAAACACTATAACACATCTGTAGCAGTCCTACCCATCCATTCTTATATGCAATAAACACTATAACACATCTGTAGCAGTCCTACCCATCCATTCTTATATGCAATAAACACTATAATACATCTGTAGCAGTCCTACCCATCCATTCTTATATGCAATAAACACTATAATACATCTGTAGCAGTCCTACCATCCATTCTCCTATGCAATAAACACTATAATACATCTGTAGCAGTCCTACCCATCCATTCTTATATGCAATAAACACTATAATACATCTGTAGCAGTCCTACCCATCCATTCTCCTATGCAATAAACACTATAATACATCTGTAGCAGTCCTACTCATCCATTCTTATATGCAATAAACACTATAATACATCTGTAGCAGTCCTACCCATCCATTCTCCTATACAATAAACACTATAATACATCTGTAGCAGTCCTACTCATCCATTCTTATATGGAATAAACATTATAATACATCTGTAGCAGTCCTACCCATCCATTCTGATATGCAATAAACACTATAATACATCTGTAGCAGTCCTACCCATCCATTCTTATATGCAATACAGACTATAACACATCTGTAGCAGTCCTACCCATCCATTCTCCTATACAATAAACACTATAATACATCTCTAGCAGTCCTACCCATCCATTCTTATATGCAATAAACACTATAATACATCTGTAGCAGTCCTACCCATCCATTCTCCTATACAATGAACACTATAATACATCTGTAGCAGTCCTACCCATCCATTCGTATATGCAATAAACACTATAATACATCTCTAGCAGTACTACCCATCCATTCTTATATGCAATAAACACTATAATACATCTGTAGCAGTCCTACCCATCCATTCTCCTATACAATAAACACTATAATACATCTGTAGCAGTCCTACCCATCCATTTTTATATGCAATAAACATTATAATACATCTGTAGCAGTCCTACCAATCCATTCTTATATGCAATAAATACTATAACACATCTGTAGCAGTCCTACCCATCCATTCTCCTATACAATGAACACTATAATACATCTGTAGCAGTCCTACCCATCCATTCTTATATGCAATAAACACTATAATACATCTGTAGCAGTCCTACCCATCCATTCTCCTATACAATAAACACTATAACACATCTGTAGCAGTCCTACCCATCCATTCTTATATGCAATAAACACTATAATACATCTGTAGCAGTCCTACCCATCCATTCTCCTATGCAATAAACACTATAATACATCTGTAGCAGTCCTACCCATCCATTCTTATATGCAATAAACACTATAACACATCTGTAGCAGTCCTACCAATCCATTCTCCTATACAATAAACACTATAACACATCTGTAGCAGTCCTACCCATACATTCTTATATGCAATAGACACTATAACACATCTGTAGCAGTCCTACCCATCCATTCTCCTATGCAATAAACACTATAATACATCTCTAGCAGTCCTACCCATCCATTCTCCGATGCAATAAACACTATAATACATCTGTAGCAGTCCTACTCATCCATTCTCCTATACAATAAACACTATAACACATCTGTAGCAGTCCTACCCATCCATTCTCCTATGCAATAAACACTATAAAATATCTATAGCATTTTTACCCAACCTTTCTCACAGACAATCAAGATAATAATACAATGAGGATATCTATATTTTTTTACAGATATCATCTAATCATTCACATGTGAAATGGAACGCTGCATTGACATGAGTGGCATAACTACAAAATGTTTCCAGATCATGAGTAAGATAATGTTTCCAAATAAAAATATGGTTTTAAATTATAACAAATATTGCTATAGACATGGAAATCTTAAAGGAACTCCCATGCATCATCATAAAAGTGATGAAAAAGAACATCCATCTGCAGACTAAAAAAGTGGATTGCATGTCCCAAGCAGACTTTTACTACGCACACTTATCCACACCTTAAGGCTTATTGAAAACTGAAGGAAAAACAAATACAAATAATTGACCAGAACAATAAATGAAGGGGTAACACTTAGCTTAACGACTGGTAATTAAAAGAAGGACTGAAAAAGAAGATATACTATTCAACTTTAAAGGCGCAAACAACCCTCACATTTGGTGAAAATAAATGCAGATTAAAAACAACTACCCTATCAGTATGAAGAAAATATCAGATACCACCAGAAAAAAATACAATTAATGGCAATTATGCCAAAAACAGTGAATGATGGAAAACCACCAGATCTCAAAGACATGTGATATGCACACATTAAGTCCATGGGAAAGATGGACAATATTCTGGATGATAAAATTAATTAAGGCATCAAATTGGGATCATGTTTTTTTGTTCTACAGCCACAATTACTAAATGGAAATAATATTTTACTATCCCTGTCAGGAATAGCACCAGTAAAAGCACAATAATAACAGCAGATAAGTGCTTTAAATTTATATGTAAGTCATCAGTGACATATACAGATCCATCTAGTACATACTGCTTGCCTTTTGACCTGGTATCCTAGGTAACTGGCAATTAAGCAGCTTAACAATGAACTTATTATAGAAGTAGCAAGACTACAAGTTTCTTTAATCCTTAACTAATTGCTGTTCTAGATTTGTATTAACTAATCTTTAATTGGTGTGGTCCCTCTCAGTCTCAATCATAGAAAAGACCCCCTAGTGCCAAACGTTTAATGGGTTTTATGTGTTTTTGTATCCCCCATAGTCTGTTCTGTTTTGTAAAAATTCAAAAAAGAATTTTGATTACAATTTATAGAATTTGGAAATTGGGTTTAGTAGACCACCTTACTCTAGTGTAACATTAGCTCTTCAACCCAGGCTGGTTTTCAAGCTATTCAATAACAAGTGATCCTTGCCTGGGATCTATATTATCCAGTGTGTGTTATATGTGTATGTGATGTTGCATTGTATGCTATCCATGTATTTCTGGACGGACTGGCTTTTAATTCAAATCATATTATTGGAGTTGTCTTTTAATTTTAGAATAACCTACCTCATAAAAATAAAAATACTTAATTAAGCTAGGGAGGTCCAAGGCTTGCATGTGATGGTGGCAGGTGGCTGCTCTGTCCTCCCACTTCCACCACAGTGGCCCATCCCTTCTTTCCCATGCTGTATTTCCTTATCTAATTATTCTGTAGTGTTGGTAATAGGTGTATAGGAAGAATAAAAATAAAAAACAAGAATGAAAAACTCAAGAGTGATTTGTTGCAAGTGTGCATGTAGTGCATGTTTTACTATCTCGTATTTTAGTAATGTGTAATTATATCCCCGTTTTCGTGTTTTCGTAATGTTCTGTTAATTTGGCCTTCCCTTTGGGGAGATCAGGTGTGATCTGTACTTATTCGCATTAGCCACGTAGCATAGGCATCATCGCACCATCATTCACTCCTTACTCGGTAGGACTAATCCTTATCCATCTGTGTTTTTGCATTTTGTGCATATTTCTATAAGAGATATATTAGTGTCTAAGAGGTAGCTCGTTTGTTTTGATTAGTAGGTTATTTTGGTTAGTTTCTTTATATTCTATATCATGGACTGACTCCTTCTTCAGAAAAACAAACAACAACAAAAAAAAGAAAAAGAAAAAAAAATAGAGGCATAAGTCTAGTGCTTTATCCTCATTCTTGGAGGACCTCTAAACTTAATATCATAAATATGAAGTTAATTAGTTCTGTATAAATTCCTCTATCTGATATTTGATTGGTGTATAGAATATTTTTTGCATCCACCCCCACCATATTTCTCACAAAGTAAATTAATTATTCCATATCTATCAACTGCTGCATTTGGACATCTCAATATAATGTGGTTTTTTTAGTCAGCATGGTTCCCACATGAAAGACAAGGTGGAGCTGAATTAATTATGTGTCTCCTAACAGTCATCTCTCCCGTTAACCAGACATAATGCAGGTATAGGAACATCCTGTTTTGTACAGATGCTTATCCTATACCTGCCCATCTTTTCCATATAGCCTGCCCCCCCCCCCCCTTCAATTCCGGATTTAGTACTTCTATTCATTCTATTCATTCTATCTAGTACTTCTATTCATTCTATTTAGTACCTCTATTCATTCTATTCTTTCTATTTAGTACTTCTATTCTTTCTATTCATTCTATTTAGTACTTCTATTCATTCTTATAGATATCTTCATTGATAACTTATGTATGTTTTTATCATTTCTTTCCAACCATAATTTCCCATTGTCCCTGTATCTATAAATTATTTCCCTTATCTGCCTACAACATAGCAGTGGTTCTAACAGTTTAATTAATCCATTCTTTTTATAATTATCATTATTAAAACGGCATATATATCTATAAAATTACATGTACGATGCTTCCCATGGGTGTTGTGGAGCTGTTAATATGTCTTAATCTGTTTAAGATAAATGACTCTTGTTTAATACACAAATTAATAACACTCACCCCCCATCCATCCTTTGCTCTCTCTCTCTCTCTCTCTCTCTCTCTCTCTCTATATATGTATACATATATATATATATATATATATATATATATATATATATATATATATATATATATATATATATATATATCTTCTGTATGTAATGCACCAATTTGTTCCATATGAAGTGTACAATTTTCTTTCTACTGTATTCAACATTACTTCCGTAAAGTCCACTGTTTTTGTAATATAATTCAACTGGCTATACATATAGGTTCTGGCAACCTTGATATGCTCTATTAGGTTCAGTGGTAAATGGGACCATATTTTAATTTGATCTTCTACCTTCTTCAGTGCTAGTCGGTAGTTTAGATGTGTAGATTTTCTCCCATATATAATCCCTAAAACTTAAACATAAACTTTAATTAAGTTTGGGAGAAGATCAGGGCGAATTCCCCGCCAGTTACCTGTTAGAAAAATTTATGTTTTGTCATGGTTGACTGCTGATCCAGAGGCTTTCCAAATTGCACGAATTTGTACTGAAGATGTTTGCATGAAGAACTGTCTCTGGTAAAGTTATTGCAGTCATCGGCATGTAGCAAAGTATTGAATTCGCCTTCCAAATCTGGTATCTTTATCCCTTGTATATTATTATCCTTTTTAATATTTATACTCAGTGATTCTATTCCAAATACATACAGCAATACTGACAGAGGATTCTGATCTCTTATTTGATGTTAAAAGATCATGGTACAAGTGTAGTGGATGTGGCTTAAACCATGTTAAATCAGGAAGTCATTCAGTAGGAACATGTTGTCTCAAACGAATTTAGATAAAGATGCAGAAAACTTATACAATGTAGCAACACTTATAGTTAATACTAGCAAAATCAACAGTTAACAATATAAAAATTATTTTAGTCTAACACCTATCAACATAAATATTCAAAATAGAGAATAAGGGGTTTAGATCAGTGCAGACATTTCACACCTTCTACATCCACTACTAAGAGGTTTCAGGCCACATGCACACAAATTGTTGATAGTGTGAATAAGTGTACTTCTGAAATTGTACTTTAGATGCTGAAAACATTCATGAGTGTTGAACACGATAAATCACTGTTAAGTGGGGATAAATGTTTAACCTGTTTTAGTGCCATGAGCTCTGCCTCAAGAGTTGGATTTATGTGTTATATGATTCTACATTGTGTCACTGCTATTAACTGATTAGTCTATTCCATTGCACATAACTTGCATTTCATCATCTTTTTTAAAAATATTTCCAGACTTCAAATTTGGCTTATGACAGCCATTTTAATGACACCATACACTCCAAAAGCTTTCAAATCAAATACCATGTTTAAACAGAACATGGAGTTTGTACTGACAAATGCAAAATGATTTTGTTTGGATCTGTAAACATGATATACACATACCTTGCGGATATTACCAACAGCATCTTTACAATCATCTAATGACTTTAGGCTGACAGGATCTTCTAACAACTGTATGATTTGTTGTAAATAATTTCTTCTGTCCGCATCACATACTTTCATTTCACCATCATGCATGACTTTGTTTCGCACAGTTGAAATCTGAAATTACCAATATAATGTTGGACATTACTAACGATGATTTAATGGAGAATGACAATATGGGGAGGGAAGAGGCATGGATATTTAAAATGAATTATCTCATTTTTAAGTCATTTTTGTTTTTCACTTAGTTGTTTTATGGATAACCATTTTGCTAATTGTTTGTAATATAATAATAATATTATAAGTGGAAAATAATGACAAAGCTATAAATATGTAGCCAATCACCCAATGTCTCATTACATCATCTCTCTTATACAATTAATGATATCTGTGACTGTTTTCTGTTACTCATACAGATCGTTATAATTGACATGCTACAGTGGCCTAGTGGTTAGAGCATCCGCATAGGATGAGAAAGGTCGCTTTTTCAAACACCAGCCAAGTCAAACTAAATTAGACTATTAAAAATGGTACTAACAGCTGCCTTGCCAAGCACTCAGCATTAATAATCAATCCTCAATGTCATTGTCTGCTAAAGTTCTGATATCCTCCATCAACATCTAGTAAATCATCATGATCTAGTCACTGTATATATCGTCTGACTCTGTTTCCTTGGCTTCGCTCTCATATGCAGCTGCTTATGTATAGACTGAGGTTGGGCCCTATATGTAACACTATGATCCTTCAATCTGTGAAATCTATTAAAAGCTGCAAATGAGTATTTTTCAAATATGTGGCAAGATCATAGGGAGTTCAAATAACCATCATCTTTACTCATGGCTCGAACAAAGGGTTATTACATGGGAAAACAAAGAGGGTATGCTGCCTTTACAAAGTAAAAGGTATTAAGGTCAAACATTCACTGGAAGATGTAGAACTCTACTTGGCATTGAACTAGTACATGTACGTACACTAAATTCACAGCTCCATCGTGATGATTGTCAACTTGAATGCAAGTAAGCGCTGCTTTACAAGACAAGGGTTTATCGTGTCACTTGCACTAGCAGAAAATGTGGGAAATATCAATTGGGAATTAAAAATCTAACTTACAAAAAAGGAAAAACAAACATAAATCAAAATTGTTATCATATACAACAAAACAAATATTAATTAAAATACAGGTTGGTAGGACTTGCACAAAAATGGAAGTAATCAACATGCTAATAAATATTCACGATGAATACCACTAACAGATACTTCATTTTTGCAGCGTATAGCACTTAATTTACCCATAATATTTTAAAAACCAAATAACTGTATAGAAATAGTGGCATAGAAACATAAAAATATTTGAATTCATAGTACTTTGGTGTACTGTAAACATCTCAAGTTGTGAACATTACCAAAGAATATCGATTTATTGTATGTTATGCTTATAAGATATATGATATAATTCCTTGAATCCAAACCATGTAAGGATTATAATTAGAAAGAGTTCTTAACTATTTACCATTAACTAGACAAATTATCTCTATATCCTTGTAGTTTGGTTAAAACTCAGTCTTCATGTGTATTCTTCCCTCTAAATCATAACAGGTTCCAATGGAATATTTTCTGAAGACATTTTTCACATCGATTATCATTTGTAACAACTCTCTCTCTCTCTCTCTCTCTATATATATATATATATACATATGATGGAGTTGCATATTTTTACCCTATATTCTCCATCAAAGTATTGCTATGCTCCAGTGATCTTCGAAAAAATGGTATTACATTAACCTAAGAAAATGAAAAACTGTTTTCTTATCTTACTGTGTATGTCCTTATTTTGTATTCTTATCTTACTGTGTACGTATGTCCTTAATTTGATTATGTATTCTTATCTTACTGTGTACGTATGTCCTTAATTTGATTATGTATTCTTATCTTACTGTGTACGTATGTCCTTAATTTGATTATGTATTCTTATCTTACTGTGTACGTATGTCCTTAATTTGATTATGTATTCTTATCTTACTGTGTACGTATGTCCTTAATTTGATTATGTATTCTTATCTTACTGTGTACGTATGTCCTTAATTTGATTATGTATTCTTATCTTACTGTGTACGTATGTCCTTAATTTGATTATGTATTCTTATCTTACTGTAAGTCCTTATTTTGTATTCTTATCTCACTGTGCGTATGTCCTTATTTTCTATTCTTATCTCACTGTGTGTATGTCCTTATTTTATACTGTTATCTCATTGTATGTCCTTATTTTGTATTCTTATCTCACTGTGTGTATGTCCTCATTTTCTATTCTTATCTCACTATGTGTATGTTCTTATTTTGTATTCTTATATCATTGTACGTCCTTATTTTGTATTCTTATCTCACTGTGCATGTCCTTATTTTGTATTCTTATCTCATTGTGTGTATGTCCTTAATTTGTATTCTTATCTCACTGTATGTCCTTATTTTGCATTCTTATCTCACTGTGTGTATGTCCTTATTTTGTATTCTTATCTCATTGTGTGTATGTCCTTATTTTGTATTCTTGTCTCACTATGTCCTCATTTTGTATTCTTATCTCATTGTGTGTATGTCCTTATTTTGTATTCTTATCTCACTGTATGTCATTATTTTGTATTCTTATCTCACTGTGTGCATGTCCTTATTTTGTATTCTTATCTTACTATATCCTTATTTTGTATTCTTATCTTACTGTGTGTATGTTCTTATTTAGTATTCTTATCTTACTGTGTGTGTATGTCCTTATTTTGTATTCTTATCTTACTGTGTGTCTATGTCCTGATTTTGTATTCTTATCTTACTGTGTGTATGTCCTTATTTTGTATTCTTATCTCACAGTGTGTTCTTATTTTGTATTCTTATCTCACTGTATGTCCTTATTTTGTATTCTTATCTCACTGTGTGTATGTCCTTATTTTGTGTTCATATCTCATTGTGTGTATGTCCTTATCTTGTATTCTTATCTCACTGTATGTCCTTATTTTGTATTCTTATCTTACTGTATGTGCTTTTTTTGTATTCTTATCTCACTGTGTGTCCTTATTTTGTATTCTTATCTCACTCTGTGTATGTCCTTATTTTGTATTCTTAACTCTCTGTATGTCCTTATTTTGTATTCTTATCTCACTGTGTGTATGTCCTTATTTTGTATTCTTGTCTCACTGTGTTTATGTTCGTATTTTGTATTCTTATCTCACTGTATATCCTTATTTTGTATTATCTCACTGTGTGTATGTCCTTATTTTGTATTCTTATCTCTGTATGTCCTTATTTTGTATTCTTATCTCACTGTGTGTATGTCCTTTTTTGTATTCTTGTCTCACTGTGTGTATGTTCTTATTTTGTATTCTTATCTCACTGTATATCCTTATTTTGTATTCTTATCTCACTGTGTGTATGTCCTTATTTTGTATTCTTATCTCATTGTGTGTATGTCCTTATTTTCTATTCTTATCTCACTGTATGTCCTTATTTTGTATTCTTATCTGACTATATCCTTATTTTGCATTCTTATCTTACTTTGTGTATGTCCTTATTTTGTATTGTTATCTTACTGTGTGTATGTCCTTATTTTGTATTGTTATCTTACTGTGTCTGTATGTGTTTATTTTGTATTCTTATTTTACTGTGTGTGTATGTCCTTATTTTGTATTGTTATCTTACTGTGTGTATGTCCTTATTTTCTATTCTTATCTCACTGTATGTCCTTATTTTGTATTCTTATCTGACTATATCCTTATTTTGTATTCTTATCTTACTTTGTGTATGTCCTTATTTTGTATTGTTATCTTACTGTGTGTATGTCCTTATTTTGTATTGTTATCTTACTGTGTGTATGTTCTTATTTTGTATTCTTATCTTACTGTGTGTGTTCTTATTTTGTATTCTTATCTTACTGTGTGTGTATGTCCTTATTTTGTATTGTTATCTTACTGTGTGTATGTCCTTATTTTGTATTCTTATCTTACTCTGTATGTTCTTATTTTGTATTCTTATCTTACTGTGTGTGTTCTTATTTTGTATTCTTATCTTACTGTGTGTGTATGTCCTTATTTTGTATTGTTATCTTACTGTGTGTATGTCCTTATTTTGTATTGTTATCTTACTCTGTATGTTCTTATTTTGTATTCTTATCTTACTCTGTGTGTTCTTATTTTGTATTCTTATCTTACTCTGTGTGTTCTTATTTTGTATTCTTATCTTACTGTGTGTGTATGTCCTTATTTTGTATTGTTATCTTACTGTGTGTATGTCCTTATTTTGTATTGTTATCTTACTGTGTGTATGTTCTTATTTTGTATTCTTATCTTACTCTGTATGTTCTTATTTTGTATTCTTATCTTACTGTGTGTATGTCCTTATTTTGTATTGTTATCTTACTGTGTGTATGTCCTTATTTTGTATTCTTATCTTACTGTGTGTATGTTCTTATTTTGTATTCTTATCTTACTCTGTGTGTTCTTATTTTGTATTCTTATCTTACTGTGTGTGTATGTCCTTTTATTGTATTCTTATCTTGCTGTGTGTTCTTATTTTGTATTCTTATCTTACTGTGTGTGTATGTCCTTATTTTGTATTCTTATCTTACTGGGTATGTCCGTATTTTGTATTCTTATCTTACTGTGTGTGTAAGTCCTTATTTTGTATTCTTATCTTGCTGCATGTGTGTATGTCCTTATTTTGTATTTTTGTCTTACACTGTAAGTCCTTACTTTGTATTCTTATCTTACTGTGTTTGTCCTTATTTTGTATTCTTATCTCACTGTGTGTGTATGTCCTTATTTTGTATTGTTATCTTACTATGTGTGTATGTCTTTATTTTGTATTCTTATCTTACTGGGTATGTCCGTATTTTGTATTCTTATCTTACTGTGTGTGTAAGTCCTTATTTTGTATTCTTATCTTGCTGCATGTGTGTATGTCCTTATTTTGTATTTTTGTCTTACACTGTAAGTCCTTACTTTGTATTCTTATCTTACTGTGTTTGTCCTTTTTTTGTATTCTTATCTTACTGTGTGTATGTCCTTATTTTGTATTCTTATCTTACTGTGTGTATGTCCTTATTTTGTATTCTCATCTTACATTGTGTTTATGTCCTTATTTTGTATTCTTATCTTACTGTGTGTATTTCCTTATTTTGTATTCTCATCTTACTGTGTGTGTATGTCTTTATTTTGTATTCTTATCTTACTGGGTATGTCCGTATTTTGTATTCTTATCTTACTGTGTGTGTAAGTCCTTATTTTGTATTCTTATCTTGCTGCATGTGTGTATGTCCTTATTTTGTATTTTTGTCTTACACTGTAAGTCCTTACTTTGTATTCTTATCTTACTGTGTTTGTCCTTATTTTGTATTCTTATCTTACTGTGTGTATGTCCTTATTTTGTATTCTTATCTTACTGTGTGTATGTCCTTATTTTGTATTCTCATCTTACATTGTGTTTATGTCCTTATTTTGTATTCTTATCTTACTGTGTGTATTTCCTTATTTTGTATTCTCATCTTACTGTGTGTGTATGTCTTTATTTTGTATTCTTATCTTACTGGGTATGTCCGTATTTTGTATTCTTATCTTACTGTGTGTGTAAGTCCTTATTTTGTATTCTTATCTTGCTGCATGTGTATGTCCTTATTTTGTATTTTTGTCTTACACTGTAAGTCCTTACTTTGTATTCTTATCTTACTGTGTTTGTCCTTATTTTGTATTCTTATCTTACTGTGTGTATGTCCTTATTTTGTATTCTTATCTTACTGTGTGTATGTCCTTATTTTGTATTCTCATCTTACATTGTGTGTATGTCCTTATTTTGTATTTTTGTCTTACTGTGTATGTCCTTATTTTGTATTCTCATCTTACTGTGTGTATGTCCTTATTTTGCATTCTCATCTTACATTGTGTGTATGTCGTTATTTTGTATTCTTTTCTTACTCTGTAAGTCCTTATTTTGTATTCTTTTCTTACTCTGTAAGTCCTTATTTTGTATTCTTATCTTACAATGCGTATGTCCTTATTTTGTATTTTTATCTTACTGGGTGTGTCCATTTTTTGTATTCTTATCTTCCTGTGTGTGTATGTCCTTATTTTGTATTCTTATCTTACTGGGTATGTTCTTATTTTGTATTCTTATCTTACTGTGTGTGTAAGTCCTTATTTTGTATTCTTTTCTTACTGTGTGTGTAAGTCCTTATTTTGTATTCTTATCTTACTGTGTGTGTATGTCCTTATTTTGTATTCTTGTCTTGCTGCATGTGTGTATGTTCTTATTTTGCATTCTTTTCTTACTCTGTAAGTCCTCATTTTGATTTCATATCTTACAGTGTGTGTATGTCCTCATTTTGTATTCTTATCTTACAATGTATATCCTTACTTTGTATTCTTATCCTACAGTGTGTGTATGTCCTTATTTTGTATTCTTTTCCTACTCTGTAAGTCCTTATTTGGTATTCTTATCTTACAGTGTGTGTATGTCCTTATTTTGTATTCTTATCTTACATTGTATGTCATTATTTTGTAGTCTTCTCTTACAGTGCATGTATGTTCTTATTTTCTATTATCTTCCTGTGTGTGTATGTCCTTATTTTGTATTCTTTTCTTACTCTGTAAGTCCTTATTTTGTATTCTTATTTTACAGTGTGTGTGTATGTCCTTATTTTGTATTCTTATCTTACTGTGTGTGTATGTCCATATTTTGTATTCTTATCTTACTCTGTAAGTCCTTATTTTGTATTCTTATCTTACAGTGTGTGTATGTCCTTATTTTGTATTCTTATCTTACTCTGTGTGTATGTCCTTTTTTTGTATTCTTATCTTACTGCGTGTATGTCCTTATTTTGTATTCTCATCTTACAGTGTGTGTACGTCCTTATTTTGTATTCTCATCTTACTGTGTGTATGTCCTTATTTTGTATTCTCATCTTACTGTGTGTATGTCCTTATTTTGTATTCTCATCTTACAGTGTGTGTACGTCCTTATTTTGTATTCTCATCTTACTGTGTGTATGTCCTTATTTTGTATTCTCATCTTACTGTGTGTATGTTCTTATTTTGTATTCTCATCTTACTGTGTGTATATCCTTATTTTGTATTCTTATCTTGGAGTGTGTATGTCCTTATTTTGTATTCTTATCTTACAGTGTATGTCCTTATTTTGTATTCTTATCTTACAATGTCCTTATTTTGTATTCTTATCTTACAGTGCATGTCCTTATTTTGTATTCTTATCTTACTGTGTGTGTATGTCCTTATTTTGTATTCCTATCTTACTGTGTGTGTAAGTCCTTATTTTGCATTCTTGTCTTACTGTGTGTGTGTGTGATTTTATTTTGTATTATCTTACAGTGTGTGTGTCTCTATTTTGCATTCTTATCTTACAGTGTGTGTGTGTGTGTGTGTGTGTGTGTGTGTGTGTGTCTATTTTGTATTCTTATCTCACAGTGTGGGTATGTCCTTATTTTGTATTCTTATCTTACAGTGTGTGTAATTACTGTGTGTATGTGTCCATATTTTGGATTCTTATCTTAAAGTGTGTGTAATGCCCTGATTTTTGTATTCTTATCTTACTGTGTGCGCAAGTCCCTGGCCTTGCAGAGAAAGTTTGTGATGGAAGTGAGTACAGCATGTTAACAGTTTCAACAATGCCTGGGCATCACACTCAGCTGGTCCAGCATTAGAAGACAGCTGTCCTCTTGGCATGAAAACTTTGGCACATTCCCATGGCTTGAATGGCCATGAAGAGACATGGCTGTTATCCCAGTATATTTTCTCTGATTTAGGATTGGTGTGGAGTTTCAACAGTTCATAAAGCCAGACATCACAGTATGATCTACATTGCTTTTGGAATGCCCAAACTCCAGTGTACTTGTTTATTTTCACATGTTTAGCATCACATATGGTACAAGGTGGCAGTGGCACTGTTTGACCTCCATATATTTTTTGTACCAGGGACTGATGCAGCTGATTAATCTCACTCTGTATGAAGGTGTGAAGTCCCGATTTCATATAATAAAGGGCCAAGGTCACCTTCAGCCAGTTAGAGTATTCTTTGTCCTTGACCTTATCCATGGGGGCTGGTGCTGCCATCTCAACTCTGGTTTATCTACTGAATGGTCATTCCATTAGTACCATCAAACCTGGAAGAGAAATAAAATTCTCTGTGTTTCCATTCCATTAGTTCTATCAAGACGAAAACCTAGAAGAGAAGCAAAAGTTACAGGAGTAACCATGTTGAATACTGGGTAATTCTATATGTGAAATGATCTCAGACTGACTTTCAAAATATTGTATTAGCTAATTCTGCTATTACAGGGCTTAAAATTTCATTCACCCAACTTGAAATTGCAAGTGCATACTTCCCATTGTTGAGTGAATTTTCCTATCACTTTAAGGAAAAGGACATTATGTTGACAATTTGATAACTTTGTTTACTGAAAGTCAATATTTTCTACTGGAAGTTTGCTTTCCATTCATTTTGATGAAGCCCATAAAAATGTGAAGTTCCCTCTCACAATATGCACACCAGAGAGGGAGAAATGCTAATACACTCCAGAGCGGGAGCAGACTGGTCTCAATTTGCAACTACTTACAATTGGTGTCAGATGGCTGATGCAATAAGTCCTGGGAAATAACCTCTTGCACAAGTTGTTGTTGCTGTTGTTGTTGTTGTTGTTGTAGGGTTTAACGCCATTTTTCAGCACAAGATAGGCTATACATGGTGGCCAGTATAAATGGTGGAGGAAGAACCAGGAAAAGCCCCAGAAAGAACCCACTACCCATGAGAAGCTACTGGCAAGCTTTTTCTCACATATCCACATTGTCGAAGCCTGAGACTCGAACCAACGCAGACAGAGGTGAGATGACAGTGATCTATAATGGTGAGCTTTAGACAAGTCGGCCACTTGAAGCCCCATTCTAGCACAAGTAAATTTAGCAAATTAAATATACACTTTTATATCATTATTATAAAAATAGTTGACTGAATATATATATATACACATTTTCATTAAAATGGAATGAGGTTTTATACCATGAGTGGTATACAGTGCATATAGCATATACCTATAAATGTATTTCATTTATACCAAATACAATTACACATTATTGCATTTCAAATGGAGTTAAGATTGGCTACAGCAAACTGTCTTGAGAGATGAAGTGAGTTCTTCACGTCTCTGTTCAAATGCTTGTTTAAATTAAAACAGTATAGCACTACAAATATTGCATGAGAAGCTTCTCAAAAAGTGAACTTGCAGCCATTCAATATCTGGAATGTATATTGAAATATATATGGAATATAGGCTACCCAAAAGCCAAACCAACAAGAGGAAATTCAGTTATTTACATATAGCAGTTTTTATATTTGATATAATTCAAATATTTACATATCTCTTTCAGTTACACTGGATATAATACAATATTTGCATACACCTGTAGTTACATTGGATCTAATATAAATATTTACATATTCCGGTATTTACATCTAATCTAATTCAAATATTTACATGTTCTGGTAGTTACTTTGGATCTAATATAAATAGTTACACATACCAGTATTTACATTTCATGTAATTCAAATATTTACATACACATGTACCAGTATTTACATTTGAACTAATACAAATATTTACATATTCCGGTAGTTACATTTCATCTAATTCAAATATTTACAGATACCAGTAATTGCATTTGATCTAAAGTCATTATTATGCTTTAATTACCATTAATATTAACCATAAGATTGTAATTATCCTCCATCTCTATTTCTATCCTCCATCTCTATATCCAACAGCTGTTGGGATAATTGATGTGATTTACATATTTCACATTTTTCTAGACTTTGACACAGTCCCATTGATTAGAATCCACATTTCTGAAGTCTAAGACATACAAGAAGGATTAGAATACATATTTCTGTCATCTAAGACATACAAGCAGGATTAGAATCCACATTTCGGTAGTCTAAGATATACGAGAAGGATTAGAATCCACAATTCTGTAGTCTAAGACATGCAAGCAGGACCTCTCCAGCACACTCCCAATAAGCTTGCAATGCATGTCACCTTTACAAAATACAGTATTGGATACAGTCCATAGGTATCAGCATGACCTTCACAAGCTAATGCATCACACCTTTACAAAAAGATAGTACTGGACACAGTCCATATGTATCAGCATTATCTCCATCAGCTAATGCATCACACCTTTACAAAATACAGTACTGGACACTGTCCATAGGTGTCAGTATGACCTCCATCAGCTCATGCATCACACCTTTACAAAATATAGTACTGGACACAGTCCACAAGTATCAGCATGATCTCCATCAGCTAATGCATCACACCTTTATAAAATACAGTACTGGACACAATCCATAGGTATCAGCATGACCTCCATCAGCTAATGTATCACACCTTTACAAAATACAGTACTGGACACAGTCCATAGGTATCAGTGTGACCTCCATCAGCTAATGCATCACACCTTTACAAAAATACAGTACTGGACACAATGCATAGGTATCAGCGTGACCTCCATCAGCAAATGCATCACACCTTTAAAAAAATACAGTATTGGACACTGAGAAATAAAGCACATCATTAAAATAAGATAATGCAGCTATCTATCTATCTATCGTGTTTCTTGCTTTGGTCTCACTTCTCCCTGTTTAGCTCCCACTTCTCCCTGTTTATCTCCCACTTCTCCCTGTTTAGCTCCCACTTCTCCCTGTTCTGACCAAAAGGAGAAGTCACTTCTCCCTAAAATTTAAGTCTAGTTTGACCCCTGATATATATATATATATATATATATATATATATATATATATATATATATATATATATATATATATATGTGTGTGTGTGTGTGTGTGTGTGTGTGCGTTTCAATAAATGAAAATTCTGCACAATAATTATTTTCCCATCATATTAACCTTGACCTTTGACCCCAAAACTAATAGACTCCTTCCTTACCTCAAGTGCAAGTCATGAACAAAATTTGGCCCAGGTGTGTTATGTATAATTATTGTTAATGTGTGTGTAAAGCATATTTCTTCCTACAGTGGAGTGACATTTACCTTTGACCTTTTGACCCCCACATCATTTATTTCTTACCCCAAACTTCAAGCCCTCCATAAAGCTTATCTGACGTATGTCATCCTGAGCTGCTGTTAATGACCATCAACCATTTTCCTTTAGGAAAAAAGTCTGCTGGTGAAAACCTGATGTCAATATGAATTTTCATTGTGCAGGAGGAGTAGCAATATTAAGGCATTACAGATGGTTGCAGTGTCCACCATACTGGATGTCAGACTGGTACCATGTCTTTTATAACCAATTAGATATCAAAAGAAGTCTTTTAATGAAAACTCCATTATGATATGAACATTTATTTAGGAGTAGTAGTGTTATGTATATTTAATTTAATTGTTCATTAGTTAGTTATATTTTTAATTTTTTTATTACATGCTGTTGTAATGTAACATTGTATCTTGTACCTGACATTGTCCAAAACTCAGTTCATTTCTGCTTGACCCAAACTGACTTTTTAAAATTTATTCTGTGCAAACAACTAATACATATCTAAATAGTTCTCTATGAGTATGGGTTTAAAATCAGTATTAGTAATAACAGAGAAAGTATACATGTTTATTTTGGTCTAGGTTATAGAATTTCCTAAGTGAATTTTACAAGTTATTGTTTTTATTTTGCAAACATTAGGATCATTCAAGAAGGTTATTTTCGATTAGGAAATAGTTTGATTTAAAAAATGCTAATTGTGACCTGAGGTCAAGTAGATAACTATATATCTTGTAACTGAGAGGATCTTATCATTAGTGGTTTAACATATAGCACTTTCATATTGTATTATATATTGTGTCCAGTATTTCATTTTTGGGCTGAATTTTATTTCTTCAAATTACTGAATCTGATTGACTAATTTCTCTGGAAATACAAAAGGGCTCTGATAAAATTCTTGGATAGAGACATTCACTGGAATTTATAGTGTATTAATACCTGGAACTACATTTCTGTGATTCAACAAAAGACTGTTGACACATCAACACTTTATTAGCTGCCAAAGACACATCATCACCTTCAGTTTTTGGACTTGATCTGGACTTCCACTGAATTTTATTCAGGACTGTAAACTGACTAGAACTTGTGTCTGCAATTCTTGGATTATTTTGGGATTTAATTTGCAATACCATTCTTTTATCTCATTTTCAGTTTGTATTATAGGGAAATAAATTATTTGTAGAATTTTGCAAAACTTGTTGTCTTTCATTCACTTCTGTTATTTATTTTAAGGGCATAGGCTCATAACAGAAGCAATATCAAGATTTTCAAGGTGGCTGCTGTGCTAGTAATATTGGATGTCTAAGACTACCGTTTCAATTAGGACCAACCAGACTTTTGGATGAATAGCAATAACAAAAGCTTATGCTAATGGAGATGTAAGTTGGAAAATGGGTGACAGGCTATGACCAGCAGAGCTAATAAAATCCAAGATATTTTTACTGTTGTGACAAGTCTGGATTTAATTTCATTTGTAAGTAACAGTGTGATCCCAGGTGGCAGAGTGGTCTAAGGCACTTGCAGCTATAGATCAATTGTATCTGACCTGTGCGCATAGGTTTGAGTCTCAGATCAATCAAAATATATATGTGAAAGCCCGCTAGAACTCATTTCCTGTGGGTCAGAGGTTCTTCCTCTATCACATATGCTAGAAACCATATATAGCCTATCATGTGCTGAAAATGGCATTGAAACCTACAAATCCAAGACCAAATCAAATTTACAGCAAGTTGTATTAGGTAAACACAAAAATTATTAATATAAGTATAATTAAAGTCTATATGTGACCATTTGTATAACATCAAGTTATTTAGTAATACTGACAAGGCCTTTTCTCAAAGAAATAAAGTTATGCAAGAATGGATTTTGCCAGTAAATGGAGGGATGGAGGTGGGAAATGACATTGATTGGTGCCATAATGGGAAAGACTGTGGTGGAGTGGCTTGAGAGGATGCATGTATTATTTGGGTCAAAACAGAAGGAAGTTTGATGGAGTTGATGGTAGGAGGACTCGGTCACTGTATTCTCCACTTCACCAATCTCTTTTTTTATGACCCAAACCCTCTGAAAACAAAACAAGAAGAAAACAAATCTTTCTCCGACTAACTTATCCAATGTTGTTAACATATACATAGAAGCATGCACATTATTCTTTTAGATCTTATATGTCACTGCTTTTCCATACGTTATATGCCAGAAGGAGAGGTGACTTGTTTCTTTTCTGTGTCAGGTAGTACTAACAAAATGAAAGATATTGACTTGCATAATTCTGGCTGGTTGGCCTAAGCCAACTTTAGTCATGCAGTTTAGGCAATAATGGTAAAATGTTCTCCCCACTAACACAAAACAGCAGTCAAGTAAGTCTGTTCTGGGATTCGAACATGGCAATCCTGCACAGGAATCCAGTATGCTAACTTCATACCTATAATAGCAAAAATTTGTTCAGTTTTAATTTTAACATTTTCCTTTGGTTAAACAGTACAATATTTATTAGAAATGTACTATAAAAAACCACAAAAAGATCTAGTTACCTCAGTGTTTGTTTATGGAATATATATGCAAAGTAATGCATATATATTGATGTTATTTTCATCATATTACTGATGTGCAAATCCTCTAGCAAAGTATTTCTAGAAGTAGTAGTATATCAGTTGTGAATCTAAATTTTGCTATGAAATGGGAAACTACCAGATTAATAATTTATCAAGAAATCTATCACAAATATTAAATTCTTTCATGTGTTGTATTAAAAATAAAGCCATTGGTTGTAATATGCATATAATCCAGTACAACTGATTCCTAAGGCCCATGAAATAAAGTGTGTAATATTATGTGTATGAGTATTTCTCTACACATGTGTATGAGTATGTCTGTACATGTGTGTATGGGTATGTCTGTACATGTGTGTATGAGTATGTCTGCACATGTGTGTATATGTCTGCACATGTGTGTATGAGTATATCTGCACATGTGTGTATGAGTATGTCTGTACATGTGCGTATGAGTATGTCTGCACGTGTGTATATGTTTGTACATGCATGTATGAGTATGTCTGCACATGTGTGGTTCACCATTCAAGAATATGCATTGCTCTGCCTAACCATTTTAAATGTATAATTAGTAAACAAAAAAGATTTTATAAATGAGATTTTTTTTACAAGAAGGCATTAGCAAAGTTGATGACTCTTTAAAACGTTGAGGTGTAATATGGTCAAATTCTACTGAGCAGTTTCTTAAACGTTGTTAATTTTTCTTTCTTTTCATAGTTTTAGTAGTGGTGATCATATATGGGAACAGAGCAGAATTAGTTGTATAAATAAGATAAACATTTCCGACCATAATAATGTCAAATTTGGTCAAATTATGTTTAGTTGTTTTGGGGATATATTTTAAAGACTGTATTACCAGTTTTAAATAATTGGTGCCTTTTTAAGAACTAATCTTCTCTTGGTAACAAAATTAAAATGTATATATGCAGTTGTTATAAGGAAAATAATAAAAATGGTCATTTTAAATTGTGCAAATATTTTATGGATGAGCAGTATGAATGACAAATAAAGAAAAGATGAAAAATTTGCATACCTTCATTTATATTTGATATTTAGCCTAGAAAGCTATGGTACTGTAGGTCTTAAAGTTAGTGATCAATAAATAAATAATAACTAATAAAGACACTGACCATAGCGATACTATGTATGTCTATATCTTGTTATTTGCTCTCTATTCATCTAATTACCAGCTTAGATCAGATGACTGCAGGAAACAATTGATAAACAGACACCTTCTAGCTTCCAGGTAAGGCAAGGGGAGTTACTCTGATATAGTTATAATACATGTACCAAGAACATATTTGTATGATGGCATATACTTGTCCAAATGAAGGGGAATGTATATTGCACAAAATGTAAATGAACTTGAAAAATGGATGGTACTTCCATGGCCCACATTCTGACACCCAAGTCCTCCATCAACAGCATGTTATCTTAGTGATATAAAGCAATGCATCTATAACAACCTGTGATGGGTGAGTAGTGCTGGGATTGTCAGTGAGAATGGGCCCACCAACGTGAACATGAAAGAACATGTCAAACACAGACGGTTTAAACATCTCCAGCTGTTCCAACAAAAAGTATTAAATTGTGTACATCAAAGTTTAAAAATCAACACATGGCATTTGAAAAACCATCAGAAAACAACATTAACACACTTCACATTTTGACTCTTATATGCTACCATTGATTCCATTTCATGTTTCTTGACAAATACGGTAATCATGTGATCAGACTCTTGCATAACATAAATGGACACTGGGAAAAAGACAAAAATAATATTGTTACCTATTGCACTGGTTTTAAAATTTGGTAGGCAGGATTTTTTGCAGGGGGGTCAGGACTTTGTGCTGGGGGTGGGTGGGCAGAATTTTCGGGGGGGGGGGCAGTCAGTCACAGCCGGGAGAGTTAGTATAAGAAGCAGTCTGAAACTAAAGCTAATAGTTCTTAAGCGTTTTGAACACTTGTATAGTTCTCCAGGGAATAAATTATTATATTCTAAAAAATAAATGAACTTCTGAACAAGCTGTCATCTATAATAAAACATCT